>JAVYIG010016964.1:0-28531 GCA_035222895.1 Strongylocentrotus droebachiensis
TTCTTTCACATGATAGGTAATAAGAGCTTCCGTTTCATTTTTTGAAATTGGGGCGTTTCCAATACTGGTCTTTACCTTTAAGTGAGAGCTGACTGAGAGGTATGTGTGTGTTTCGAATGTTCACTGTCATCACAACAACAAAAGATGAACAAGTCATTGCCTAGCCAATACCTGTGCACAGCTGTGTATAAACTATATGTATGGTTTACTCCACAAAATAATGACCTTGTTATGACAATCAACATACCTCTCGCTAACAAAAAAAGGTAACAGAGTTTCCAAAAACTTTCCAATATACCATCCCAGTTTGTTTATTGCCTGACTGAACATGAGAAGCTGAAGAAGTGATCAAAAGAAACACGCATCACAAAACACTTTTTCCTTTGGCCCTGTTTGCTTCATCAATTGAATAGCCAGTCACACTCACTCAGCGTGTTCACACACAAAACAATTTATCCCGAAACTCTATAATGAAACGTCGTATAAAGAATCATCGTATAAATTTCACTGTGTCCACACACAAGAAACGTCGTATAAATAATCATCGTATAAATTCCAGGATGTCCACACACAGCAGAAAGTAATCCTGAAACTCTACAGCAAAATGTTGTATAGGTGCGCAGTTGCTACTGCGGTCATAAAATGGAAGCGGAAATGAGAGGTTTGGTCTCCTTTTGCGCGAGGTCACGTTAAGCCTCGCCCAGTTAGTTACACTAGTTACGTCCACACACAACACCTTCCGTGATTAGGCGTGATTAGGCGTGAGTCTTTATTGAGTTCTAGTTCGAAACGATGCCCAAACCTGCGTTTTGTCCACACACACAATTTCATTGTATAACTATCGCAAAACGGTATAGCTAATCACGCCTAATCACAGAAAATGTTGTGTGTGGACAGGGGGACAGTTATGCATCCCTGAGTCTGTTTGCTGGGAAAATGTTTTCTTAACACAAGGAGCATTCTATTCAAATACCAATGACAAACTCTGGCAAGAAAGTGGAGGCAAGGTTTTCCTGAATAGGCCTTTTTGGTGAGAAAATATCCTGAGAAATCTTGGTCATTTTCCAAAATAACCCACTATTTGAGCCCGTTTTTTATGAACGTAATTTTGAGCTTCTGGAAAACATCCCGAGTCTGAAAATAGCGTGTTATTTTGCAACTTCGGTCTGATGAAAACAGGCCTTTTAAATGACATTGTTGTTTTGAGATTGTTTTGCATACTGATATTCACATGCAGAATTTGAGGACATGAAATTTTCATGAATTCTTGATGAAGAAAGGTTTCAAGGCAAGAACTTTTACAAATTTCAAAAGTGATTTATAGCTGGACATGCTACGATCATAGTTTCATACCCTTCCATTTCCAGAAGGATCCTATTCTCTGTATATGAAAGTACATGAAATATCAATCCCCCTTTTGACTCTCATCAAACAAATTGGCAAATGACAACTGCAATTATACAGTAGTCATCACTGTAGATTACCAACAAAAATGAATTGTTTAAAGCTAAACTTTAGTTCTGGTAATGCGATTGCATTGTGAAAGAAAAGGTGTGGAAAGGATCAGAAACAGTCGATCATGTAGCATCTAAGTATTGGTGTGCACTGCAAGGTTCTGGAGTCATCAAAATCATAATAAATTTGACAGAGTCTTGGTAAAGTAACAAGCACTGGACACAGAAAGCTATATATGGGACAACAGTCATGGTGTCGGGGCTAGTACTACCTTGATTTCCTTGTCTTTCTATGCTCATTACTCAGCCAGTATACATTTTCTTCCAAAATTGTTTGGCACATGTCATTTATTTGTAATCTTGAACATTCAGTGTAAGTTTCGTTTGATTCTGTGAGAATTAATTTTCATTTTTTTACCAGAACTGGAGTTTATCTTTAAGTTTTTGGAAAAGTGGACATTTTCCAGGCTATAATACATTTAAATGATTAATTCATCAAACAAAGTTTATTGCAGCTCTAAAATAATACATTTCTGAACTCTAATGATCATTTATGAGGGGATTTTCTACAGGAAATCCTGACTGCATGGAATAGCCATCTGTGCACCTTCAAATAACAACATTATCCTGAAAGACTGTACAAGGATGAGCATGATGCAGTTGTTCATTGTCTTCCACGCTACAGGTTGATCATTCCATGTAAAATCAAATAAATATTACTCAATCCTGTTTTATTCAAAACAATTTGAGCTATTAAATAAAAAAGAAATAAATGACTTAAAAATTGGTGATCAACCAACATACAACCATACTTGACATTGAAAAGAAGTGTGAATATTCAGGTTCTTGTTCTTTTTTCATTCTCGCTATGTAGCACAGCAAGATTTTGTTTTTCAAATTTCAGGACAGTATAGGTGAAATGTCACAACTTTGCAGATGGTCTGTTGCAATTGGCAGCGCCTATGCAAAACGAAGATGAACGGAAAATGTGTTTGGTCTTGGGGTGGGGGCTCTAAATCACACTCTTACTTTCTCCAGATTTCATCAAATAATCAGCAAGCAAAACTTCATATATATAAATAATCAGAAAAGATTATGGTTGGATTTACTTTCAAAATCTAATTTATACACTTCTCATATTTCTCATTTCATAATCATAAAACAAAGTATTTTTAGTCACAATTCTTTGCTGCTGTGATCGAGGCAGGTGATATTCCTGAGATTGACACTGTCTTAGTAATATATATACATGTACGGACAAACCTGTCTTAGTGCTCACCTCTCGACTGTGGCCCACTGGCCATGCATTTTGTCTCCCTTGATTGATCGATCGATCGAGGGAGAGAGAGAGAGAAATGTGTGTTGTGGAACCTGTCTACAGTGGCCACTTTTCTGTTTGCCTTAGGTGGCTGTATTAGACAGTTTTACTATATTTTGGATACATGTGTTATAGAACTAAAAGTTACTAAATCCTATTAATGTTCTTTTCTGTAACACAGCATTAAGCTGATTGTAAGCCAAGTGAGTACCGGTAAACAAAAAGAAAAGATTTATACCGTATCTACATGTAAAATGCAGTTCCCATCTTAATAAGATCAATAAATTGAACAATTCACAGCAAAGTCAGCAATAAATGCATACAGGCACTATATTACAGATATGTCATTTTCCATCAGTTATAAACTTTCAGAGACACAGGCAGGAAGCTTAAACTCAATTACTTAGCATCATTTTGAATCTATTAAAAACAAAACAAATGGGATTGCCCAGTGGAAATATACATGTTTGTTACAATGTCATTGAGCTGATTGTCAAAAGACATGAAAATGCAACTTGCTGCATTGCCAATTTGACTTTAGACCATGCAAGCTACCGGAACTCATTCATCCCGTCCTTGATTGTATTAAATCATACCGGTACAGCGTAGACAGTTCCACTTTCCAAATCATTTTAGGAAATTTAACGGGCTACATGTAGTCATGTACCAGCATTTCTTTTTTAGCAGCTCTGAAGGTGGAGAAATTTCTGTTCAAAAAGTACAAGTACGACAGAAAAACGATGTGATCTGCAGTGATCATTTTACAGTTTGCAGCAGGGAAACGTACATAGCGATCGAATCCATGCAATACGTCAAAGAACGGGCCATGCGCAAACACAATGGCGACGTTGTGATAATTCTCAAAGCCCTGAAAGACGAAGGGTTCTGAAGAAGAGTTACGTCCTCCCTTTTATCAAATGAATGATGTTTTATATTTTTCAGATGTTTTAAATGGCCTACAAACTGAAATTAAAATGTAGTTTGAGGTTAAAGGGATAGTTGAGTTCTTGTTTCAGACCGCAAATGTCTCCAAAGTTCTTACACTTATTCGTACTTATGACATTTCTAGTGCCCTTTTAGGATCTAAAATTGGTATGGAGGTAATTTTAGACCCCAAAATGTGTGAAATTTAGCCAATGCGATAATACCAATTCAGCTCTCCTTTCAAAAAAATATGGTGACCATTAATTAATTAATTAATTAATAATAACAATACATGGGCCGGCTGGTTGTGCGTATTATACCTAACAGCAAAAAGCCAAGAAAAAGCCAAGATCGGCATTGGCTGGAATAAAACGTATAAGGCGCTATTTTGTTTTTTCAACGCCTTTTTTCAAATTGTCTAATACTTGTGGTTGTACACAAATATTAGAAATGGTTATATTTATGGATATTTCAGCCGTCTCTGAACCGATTTTGATCAAACAAAGATGATTTTGTCATTTAATTGTATGTTCTTTCAAATTTGACTCTCAGTTTTTCATTATCTCACAAAAAAATTGTTTTGTGCAGCGCCCTCTGCAACAGAACTTTTAAGTCCCTTTTAACTTCTGTTCCAATGGCCCGTCACGTGCCCTTTAGTTAATTCCCTGACTGGAGACTGGAGAGTTTTGTTTTCATCATATTGGTCCAGCAATGAGAAAGAACTAATACTGGATAAGTTGTGCTCCAGTGCTTCTGTTCAGTCATTAAGAGACATCTTAAAGCAATACAAAGGTGTGTACTTAAGTGGGTGGGCAGTGAGTTTGGGATTATTAAAGGACAAAACAAATTGTTGTTTAGACCCTCCATGGCTGAGAAACTTTCCTCTATAAAGTTTGGACCTAGGTCAGCCGTGAGGTTCACATTTTGCAAGAGGGTAGGGCAATCTGATAAATGGAAAACTAACTACATGTACATAGTCAAACTGCTGAGAAGTCTAGTTATTTCAGGAAATAAAACTGACTGCATTGATGTAGTTAAACTACATGTAGTAATAGCCAAGTTCCAACAAAACATCATAAAATTAAAAGTTTAGCTCATGGTTTTAAATTACTGTATGAAGTTGTCTTGTAGTTGAGGACAGTGCAGAGCTCTAGATGCACTCATGGTTTCGGAATATTAACAGTTTACTCTCAGTTTTAAACCAAATGTGATCTTACGGTGACCACAGTAACTACAAGCCTCAGGTCCTCACTAAAAGTTATGTGCAGTGCAGGCACAATCAACTTTAATTCAAGTTTCAACAACGATTATGACTGCTTAATAAGCCAGTTCACGGTTGCAGTCTGTGCATGAGCAGATAAAGGTCATTGCAGAACAAATTGTGAAATACACGGAGATGAAATACTGGAAACGTGCTCATGAAAGTTATGTAATCATTATTCATTTATGCACTTCATGATACACAGGTGGAAGTATTCTTTGAAAAGGGGAAACAAAGGCTATTTATGTAGCACCTCCATCGCTGTAGGAGTGATTATTTCAAAATGTACAAAGTGGGACCTCTTCATGTTTTGAAGATCTGTGGATATTCGGGGTCATTGCAGTAATGTGCTAACCGTGAACTGGTCTATTGCTATTAAAGCTTGTCGTTTAAAACCTCAAACAGTGAAGTTTGAGTGCCGTGTGGACCAGCATTGTTAGAGAGTCATTGTTTAAAACCTCACGGTTTCACTCACCAACTACACAGTGTAGTGTGAAAATAGCTGATGAAGAGCCATGCATGACTATATTATACTATGCTGTAAATATAGACTACCCGACCAGTATTAAACCATGTTCCTATATAAATGTCTGTATGGGTGAACAATAAGGAGACCCCTTGTGAGTCTCAGGCAGTGGGACTGGTGAAAAACAAAAGAAATATTTTTGATGAAATATATAACAGGAAAGTAATGAAAGCTGAGAATGTTGTTGGTCATTTGGTCAAACGTGAGTCGTACTTTTCAGTAAATGAAAAAGATTTATTGGTTTTGTTTGCTCATATTTTGCTGGTCAAAATGAACTACCAACTGCACAATAAACAATTCAGAATTGCTTTGAGCCATTTTCTCCCTAACCGCATTTCCATCTACAGAACTCAAAATACAGCTTTAATGAATTTGAAGATGTCTAGACATGATGTTCCACCATGCTCGGTGACTTTCATCAGTTCTGTGTTTCTTTGTCCAGGCCATCTCTCATCTCTCCCTTATTCTCTCATCTCTCTCTCTCTCTCTCTCTTTTTCTCTCGCTCGCTCTCCCTCTCTCCTCCCCCCCCCCCTCTCTCTCTCTCTCTCTCTCTCTCTCTCTCTTTCTCTCTCTCTCTCTTTCTCTCTCTCTCTCTCTCTCTCTCTCTCTCTCTCTCTCTCTCTTTCTCTCTCTCTCTCTCTACGGGCATACAGCTTCCTCCTAAATCACTCAGACATTGGTGGAGTTTTTTCATTACATTAATGGAACGGAATGGTTTATGGACCATCAACAAATCTGAGTGTAAGGCGATGACACCAGAGAATGGATGGCTACGTTCACAAGACAGGAGATGGTGATTTTAAACTTTGATGTTATCTAAAAGTATGGATGCACTTGTGATTTGGGAAAATTTAATTTTACTCTACGTTAAAACCACAAGCAACATATATTATATGCAGGGGGGGGGGGATCTACACTCAAAGTTTCATGCCAGAGTGGACACAATTAAAGTCTTTGAGTTTTCTCCAGCTTGTAATTACAACAACTGCTGGATCAGCTGGTAGTTTAAAAACTTTGAGCACTTGTTGTTTTGGTGCCGTATGAACCAACATCATTGTTTTTCTCTAAAGCCTCGGTCACAAATGCCATTACGAACTGCTACGAACGCTGTACATGTATGAACGATTTTCAGACAATGGACATTCGGGAAGACAATGGAAAAATAGGGAGATTTGTATGAAATTATTTTTCGTATGAACCTTTGTGACCGTAGCATAAGTGTCACTAACTTATCATTTTAACCCACAATGGTGCCGTGCAAACAGAGCTAATAGTACCTCTACTTTAGAGAGCACATTAGGAGTGCAGTCAGGCATTTTGGGTCCGCATCAGCCAGTCAAGCGGTGAGGTATCAAAATGGAATGAAAGTGTGAAGTTCTGATTTCGAACAAGGGTGATAACATTAATATTTAATGTGAATGTATCACATTTTCAACTCAAAGAAACATTCTTCACAATCTAAATGTAATTGGAGCAATTCATAAGGAAGACCACTGAAGGCTAAGACATTTGCAATTACTAAGATTTTTTTCAGTATTCTTTAATTAAATTCTATTTCGATCACAATTGAAAATATTGATACAGTGTACCTTGTGTTCTATGTTTTCTTGTTGTACCTTTTTCCTGTTGTATATGCTTTTTCCTTTTTCTATCATTTGTTGGAATAATTATTCGTACAGAACATCATTGAAGGTTCAAGCTGTTTAACTAAGGTTTTTAGGTATTCTTCAATTCTTTTTCTTACATTACAGATGTACAAAATATAACAAAGTTTTAACAAAATTTGTTTTGAATATGGCATTTTCTTGTATCTCATTCAATCATGTTTCTACATACCGGTAGGTGTCATGTAACATAAAAAGGAAATTATCTGTACATGAAAAAATTTATTCCCAATGACATAAAAACAAGCATAAAAACAAACATAGTTTGTTGCAATAAAACTCATCAAAGGACACATATACATGTATTTATCTGTCCTTGAAATTTCCTTTAAAGAAATACAACCTGTGTCAATTACATGTCAATTGCAGTGCCAGTAGCAGCACAGACATTTTTATTGAGGACTCATAAACACAATATATGCATCGATCATGTTACATGAACACACATGATCTCATCATAATCGTGATCTATCTTTTAAAATTGATGGTAATGGTATCCTACGTCTGATTTTCCTCAAACTTCACATACATGTTTACCGGTATCTGCTTCTTCAGTGATCATTCTTCTTCTAATGTTTTAAGCCAAATTGCTATAAAGAATTAATTTTCCTTAATTTAACTATGCATGAATGATAAGGCATGGGTTAATAGTGTAGACGGTCACACCCTTCTAGCACATGGATAAAACTATTGTTGTCAGAAGAATAGAACTTAACCTTGATTAACCAGGTGCATCAACAAGACCGACTTCAGAGTTCAGACGCACAATAGATTCAAGGAAAAAAAAGAGTACATTACACCGAATGGCCATGATTATGTGTGTCATACATGTAGGTTGGTTTTTATTTGGGGTCATTAGTAGTTATGGCAGTGTAGGACTGAAGCATTTTTTTTTATAAAGGTTTTTTGGACTTGAAGGTAAAACATACACAATTAACTGGGGGTCAAATATTACATGACCTTTGACATTTAACCTTTGAACTTACTTGTGTTTCTGTCTCCATAACTGATGGCTTCTGCCAGTGGATTCCATCCATGGACGTTCTTTGATTTGACAGGTGCACCATGGGCCAATAACAGGTGCATACAATCTAATTACAAAAACAACAATTATGTACATTACATTTGAGAGAGGGGTTAAATCATTACAGACATACTGTAATCACAAGGTGAATCCATTAACATGTATACCAATGTCAGGGCTCTGCATCAGCAAGAACCAGTGACACATTGGCATCCAAAATATAGGTCTGGATCTGGACCCAACAATCTTAAATATTTATATGGAGCTCATACACTACACCGTAACCCTAACAATTTCAAACTGGACCTCCTACATTAATTGTTGAGCCCTACCAATATAGATCACTTTATTACAAAATATATATATGAATAGTAAAAAGGGCTTCAATTCACACCACTACACTGTAGATTATTATTTTTTTTTTTTTTGGGGGGGGGGGGGGGGGAGGGGGAACCATTACAAAATAGATATGTAGTGGTAGATATGAATATTTAGATTACAGCTAATATATATATCTGTTGAAATAAACACCAGACACACAAACTCCCACAACCCACAGCGGCTAGCCCACACCGACCTTTCTACATGTGATGTGGGGCTTTGTTGACCTCTTGGCTACAAAGGTAATGCCAAAATAATTGCCAAAATAATTGGCAAAATAAATTGAGGAAAAATACGCCTATGGCAATGAAAGTTGATCAAATATCTTTGTCCAATACAAAGGCTCAACACTAACAGACCCCCAGGACACCAAAATTTGATGTCTTTCAATCCCCACAATGTCAAACTATCAACTAGGGGATCGCCATGCATACACACATTAAAATTCAATCCAGACCCAATAACAAAATGTCAGTATGGAGTCCTGCAAATATTATTCTTGTGATAATGATAGGATCTCGACCATCTTGATCATGTGATATTTTAAGGCTGCTTTAGTTTTTTGTAACATGGCAGCACGCCAACTAATCTTGCTCTTTTGAAACAACAACTCAGGGTCTTATTGGCACTCACTTACCGGTACTGCATAAACAAGGAAGTCATCCCAGTAAAGAAGCTGTACATGTATGAATAATACTAACGAGCAGTTCTATGATAAATAAGGAATTATAAAGATCAATTAAAAAGGAATAATCTGAGACAAAAAATTAAATACTGCCCTTTGAAATTGGACTTCCAATTTTTAGGTGGATATAATTAGAAAATGAATGTGTAACATATAGGTTAATCATATAAAGGCTGCATTTATATAAGGTTTTAATTGTTTAAATCAGATTATGATATATCAAATTTGACATAACTAATTTTACTTACCTTTGTGACCCAATATGACGGAAAGATGTAGTGGGGAGTTTCCTGCATAAAACAAATAGTAATGAGAGTAATGTTAAATTTATAGTGCATAATAAGTAGTTAATGAATTATCTTTGTTCTTTACAATATAAAGCTAAGATGCACTAGTCATTTGATACCAGGAACTATCTTATAAAACAATTAGCAGATTTTTACAGAAATATTATTACAAAGATAACAAGACATAGTACATATATATATACAAAATTGAAATGTACAAAATAAAAATCGAGCAACATAGGTAAACAGCGAATAAATAACATTTAAGCCAAAGATTGCAAAGAAGTGGCATTTATTTTATTTTGTAAATTATATACCATGGCCTAACAGATAAGGAGTATGAAGAAAATAAAGAATAACATAAGATGGTGCACAAGGAATACAAGTAGGACTTGGGTTCTGTGCGTGCCCTTTTTCATACGAGCGTGTACAGGTGAGATAAGAAGTCTACTCACTAGGCGCTTTTATATAATTTGAGAGTGTCTTTAAACTTGAAATTCTTAACAGAAGTATTCAATCAAATGTTTGAAGATCATATTTAAATCGAGATATATAATTACGAATAGGAACCGAATCTGAATCTGAAAATGATATGGCTCAACACTCCTGGTTGTGTAAAACCAGTCTGTAAACATCTGCTAACTGAAAACACACTAAACAAAATATTTTACGGTGATTGGTAGTACTTGAGCCTGAGGTCTAGTATGGTACACTTGAATTGAAGACATAGAATTTAGTTATATAATTTACATTTTTCATTGAATAGTTACAGGATCTTAGGGGACCACTCATTCACTGCGCACAGTCACGACTCAAAAGTTAACTCTTTATTTTGTCAAACACACAAGTGTTTTGTGCTTGCGAAAGAATGGCCTCGAAGTCTAATCTTTTCCCCATTCATAGACTTTGCACGCATATATTCATAAGCATGATAAGTGTTTCACTTGGCATGCACATGAATGAGTGGTTTCCTATGTCATAATATATAGGACACTGATAATGATATCAATTACAACACCAATCGAAATTTGTCCCATACATACATACAGGTGTAACAACACACAGCTCAGCTCAGCAACGCAATTCAACAAATGCACTCAATCTACAATTCTACATGATTCGACTTACCGTGTACATCTTTCTGTGCGATGTCATATTTGTGCGAGCGAAGGAGAATCGAAAGTTGCTTCAAGTTGTCACGAAAAACACATTCATGGAGCGGGTAAGAGTTGTTACTCGTCATCTTTGATAAAACAGTTTCATGCTATCATGTGAATATACTCAGAGAATATCTCCGGAGGATAACGATGATTTTTAAAGAGGAAAATAATGACAGCGAAATCGTGGGAATCTTCAACTCGTCCGCTACTGCCAAATCAACATTACATGTATTTATGTTCGCTTTGCGCAGGCGCAAAAACTTAGAAGTGCGTTGAACCGCAGACATTTGACCTATAATTAGGGAAAATCCCCTTCAAGTTTAGGGAGCGCGCTTTGCGCAATTATTTATAGGAAAAGTTTTGAATAAAGAAACTTTCTCTCCTGTTTTAGATTAGTTTACTTTTATTCATCTGAGACTGATTCTGAACTGATATGTTTAGATCCTGTTATTGAATGTTGATCTAGACTATGTCAGCAATGTCTGTAAAGTGGACCAAAAATTAGAAGGCAATAATTCAATAATAAGCATACTGTTTTCACACTTTCAATTAATACTGCCTCGATGAAATAATGTTACTATGAATCATTCATAATCAAATTTCAAAAACATGTTGTATGTTTTTGTATTTGATAACAAAAATTAAATATAAAAATGAAGTATCATTATCTGCAAAACTAACTTCATTAGTACATGTATATTCATGTTTCTTGCTGGTATTTCGTGTAGACCGTACTGCAGTGTGTGAGCTATGTTATGTAATCTTCCACCCTCCACCACCTCCAGTCAAAACTCTTCTTCGGAGTATTTAGGAGGAAAAGAATCCAAGATCCAAGATTAGTTATTGTGATTAGGGATATATAGTTCCTTATATGTTGTATTGATCTAAGAGCCATTAGTGTATTGTGCCTATGTTATGAGTATTATGACTAGGGATAAATAGGTCCTTATAATTATGTTCTATTGATTTTTAAGAGCTCGATGGGTTTTGTTAAGTTGTATGACTATCTCTCACACCTCCTCCTCCCCATCCCTTCCTCCTTCTCCTTCCCACCTCTGTCCTCCTTTCCTTTCTTCTCCTCCTCCCTTTCTCTAAATGTTTAGGCCTATCCCATGAGCTCCAATTTTAAGTAGGGGAAGTTGCACAATGTTTAATAATGTTTACTTCAATATTTACAGAACTATAATTACTAAGTTGGCTTCAAATGACCACGGCATTGAAAGTTTGAAATTGGCTGGGCTCTCTTTATCTTGTAGGCCTACCACTAATCTGCCCTTTCAAACGGGAATATTTGATCGTGTTTTCTGCACCTCAAAAGCTCCGTTAAAAGCTCGATATTGCCCTTTATTCTCCCCTATGGATATGCCATAGTCAAGACAAATATACTTCCATATTTAGACCAAATTTGATTTTGTTTTTCTTCAAAACATTGAAAACATCAATGAATTACATTGACATCAGCATGCCTGGTATTTTAGGGAGTTAGACAAAAATCGAACAATCATTTATTATTGTCATCTCAATGAATACTAATCAATATGCAAAAGAATCCTCGTTTTTAAAGAATTGTTTTTTTCGTTTCCTCATCATTTTCTTAGATCTGTATCAAAACATGTTAGGTCCATGGTCAAAAGAGGGCGGTACATCCGTAAACAATTTGATTTGGGGAGGTCTACCAAATTCTCTTGTCTTCGGCTGTAAGTTCATTTATTTCCCACAAACCTAGCTTCATTCAAGTAATTTGAATGATTAATTATATAATGATAATAATTTAAATAATCAGATGATATATTTTTCGAGCAGAAAAATTGATGCATGGTTGAGAAAGTGAACAAACGCGAGCCCCACTCATAATGACTTCGACTATCGGAAACCCAGCGTATTTCATCGGGGTAGATGTGGGGACATCGAGCGTCAGGGCTGCGCTGGTGAGCGGAACTGGCCAGGTGATTCGTGTAGCAGTAGAGCCGATTAAGATTTGGAATCCTTGTGAAAGTTTCTACGAGCAATCATCAGATGACATTTGGAGAGCATGTTGCAAGACTGTTAAGGTATGATAGACCTTTATTTGATCATCTGTTCTTTGAAGTCAAGAATTATTTAATCATACCCACTGAATGGAGAAAACACGTTTTGAAAGTTGAAGGATTGACAACATTTACAAAGGCCTTTTAAATATAAGGAAAGATTGTGTGTAAGATATGCTTATATTTCATTTAGAGATAAAGAGATGTCCTGACTTTGCTTGGAAAACTTTTTCATGTTTTTATTTATTGTTCATTTTTGTCCTATTTTGGGGGTGGGGGGCATGGGGCTATAGCAAAATTTGTTGTTGAATGTATTTCAATCTATATTCATTTCATAGTTAACTTACTATATAGACAGCTACAATAATGTTCATAAATCTTGATTGTGAAATAATATTTTAGAGAAATGCGGCTATTGTCAATATAAGTACAATGTAGGCCTATGATATTGTCACATATTCTATGTACAAGTTTATATAGAATATATTATGGAGTTTTTAATCAATATTAGTTTGTCATGATGCCTATCTTTCAACACAGCTCGACAAGTTCAGTTATAGGCCCAGCAGGTGATAATCTTGTTGAGTCTTACCACAGATCCAGCGATGGACCTAAAAGTGTATTAAGGAACAAACTCTTTGCAGTGGTGTATTGATGAGCTATAGGAGGGCATTACAAGACATTGTCTTACTAAGGAGCCCGACAAGTAGGCGAGAAGACAGGTGAACAGACGAAATTGTCACTAAAACTTGCATCTTAGCTTCTTAGCATATAATCATGAAGTAAACATTTGATTGACATAACTTTTCAACAATCACAATTTAATATTCTATACTTGTTCATTACCATTTCTCACAGCAAGTGACCTCAGATGACCTTGCAGAGTCGGTCCAAGGCATTGGATTCGATGCTACATGCTCCCTGGTGGCGCTAGACAAGGAACTGAAGCCACTGTCTGTAAGTCAGTCAGGTATAAAATTATGTCTCGGTCTTTCTCTGTTCACTACTTTGACAGTGCAGATGTTTGAAACTTTGAGAAGCGACACAAATCTTGTTTGCCCAATAGATGCATTTTGATTTTGAATTCTACTTGTGATTTTCCAGCCATACTTGTCTTTTTAGAGCTCCTCAAATTTATTCAATCTATATTAAATTTGAAGACATTTGATATCTTATGTTGAGGAAAGAAAAATGATTTGAAAAAACAAATTTTTTTTGTTCTGTAAAATGGGATTAAATAAAATGTAATAGTTTGTCAAGAGTGATATAGGTGTGCATGTCTATTTTTTGAGGGATTAAAGTCAAATCAGCGCCCATGAAATTTTCTTCTCAAAATAAATCTGGTTATTCCTCATCACACTTTCTCAAACCTTCACTGATTAGCTTCTCTTTTTCCTGCCTTTATTAAAATTAAGTTGATGCCCATGTGGACTTACCCTTTAATAGTTCTGTGCATCCTTGCTCAGTTTGGCATGATCGAGCAAGTGCTATATTGGATCTATGCCCAACAGGAGGGGCAAAATATCAGAGCTTACCTGTAATACACATAGTTCAACTCGGGCCCCCCTCCAAAAAAAAACATTTATAAAAAATTATAAAAATAATAAATGAAAAAAATGGAAACAAAATATTGGGCTACATCACTGTTTTTACTACTAAGCTGTAAGTTTTTGAGAAAGTGTCTAAATGTTTCATGCATTTCCAAGAGCAGTAAAAACCATTATTAAATCAATTTTTTTCTCAAAAAAATTCATCAGGAGGGGAAATTTGCCCCCCTTGCCCCTCGTTCAAATATTCTAGTGGCCTTAGGACTAAATGACAATTCATCCATTTTAATTCATCCATCTCGTTGCCTAGGTGACAATGAGAGGAACATCATCATGTGGATGGATCATCGTGCCAAGGACCAAGCAGAGAGAATCAACGAGGCGGGCCATGAAGCACTCCGCTTCACGGGAGGGGAGATTTCCCTGGAGATGGAGCCACCAAAACTGCTGTGGTTGAAAGAGGTAAAGGGGCAGGTCAAAGGTCATCCAATCATTTATTTCCCACTCATGACCAATAATAATGGAAAATAAACAATTCACATTGTCATTTATTGTCAATTATTTTCCATGTTAGTTTGGTCTGATTCAAGCTCCAGTTTGGTTGTTAACTTGATAGGATCATGGAGTATACTAAAAATGATTCCGATATTCAGAATATATTGGGGCAGTATTCTAAAAAAACTGATATCTTTAATGGTAGGAAAAGTGATGTTAATTGTCACATTAACTGATACTGTATAGAATAAGCACTTTTTCAATGTTCTTGCACAGATTACTGGTATATTTGCGTATATTCCATCCATCTTTTATTCAGATTGAGTAAGAGTGTTCTTCTGAAATAATATTTTTGAGTAGTTAACAAATAGTGAAGGATTTCTAACCTGAATTCTTATTTTAAATGGTGTCATAAATGTAATTTCTTTATCATTTTGCCGATATTTATTTCACAGAACCTGTTAGAGACATGTTGGCAGAAAGCTGGTACATTCATGGATCTAGCTGACTTTATGACATGGAGAGCCACTGGATCACAGATTAGGTATTTCAAAATAACTAAATTCTTTCACCGTCAGAGGCAGTTTAAAATATCTTAATTAAAATGCTTTACTATTTTAACAAAAAAGCCTGTCTTACACCAAATCTTTAAAATGGGTGCAAGAAATATCAGGGTAGGTATTGTGTTACACTGTTGTTGTTTTTCTTCAAGATAACAGTAAAAAGGAGATTTTATAATTTAGAACTTATCCCAGGACATCTTATTTGTGAAACCTAGTTTAAACTTTGTGTAACATTGAGGGTTAAACATTTCTTAGTAAGCTCATTTTGCTTCCAAACAGAAAAGTGCAGAAATATCTGGTTTGTTCACAATAGCTCTCTTTGTATTTGTTTTGTATAACAAAGTGAGATTGATTTTAGGGGAGATTTCCCTTTGTCCCCAAGCTTAATCATTACGTTTCCGGAGCTTTTCCATAATTTCACTGCCTATCTGTATGTTTTTTTAATAATTATTGTTGTTAAAAATAAGAGAACACTAGATGTGCTGCTTATTAAACAGAGTTTGTCAAGTATAAGTTTAAAGAGGAGTGTTCTATCATCTATTCTCTTTGTGTATTGATGTAGATCTCTGTGCACGGTGGTATGTAAGTGGATGTTCCAAGCAAACGACACAGGACTGAGAGAGTGGAACTCATCATTCTATGAGAGTATCGGCCTCAAGGATCTCCTAGAAGATGAGCATAAGAAAATAGGTAACTTGTCAAGCCATGCTGCTTCCCTGATGCATAATTCAACCATTGTAGAAAGATAATTTATGTGATTGAGAAGTGCAGGACATATATATCAAGGCCTTAATTATTTTATAATTAGCCTTTCAAATTACTATTATTATTATTTTGTATTTGATTGGTTGGATATGTATGCTTGTAAGTATAAGTAATCAGAGACCAACAAATTTAGATCCTCTCTAATGGACTTGGTAATGACAATTGAAGACCCACTGTACTACTTGTAGCTACTTGCGCCATCTATATAGAAAACAAGCCTAATCAGTGACCATTGGTCCCCCATGATCCTCTTTTTCTTATGTTAATTGAGAGCTGAGTTGATGAGATAGCCAACTGTCAGTGACCAACCTGGGTGGTCTAATCCCTCCTAGGCAAACAAGTACAGACGGTCTTTGATGCCTTTAAGTCCTCTCCCAGGGACTTGGTAATGACAATGCCTTACCAAAGAGCACTAGCGCATCAACTTGGTTTCAAACTAGGGATGTCCCAGTTACGAGACCACTGCTCTACCACTGAGCCATCGCGTCTCCTATTTTTACAAGTTACCATATTTGTTATCAAAAGGTAGTATTAGATCAAGGCAATTTTATATGAGGAATATATCTTATACTGAGATACAGTGAGAGTGGAGAGTGTTTCTTACTTTCTTATTCTCTCACCCAAAAAAAATACCCTCATAGATGCATTGTGGTGTTTCATTTGCATAATTAAAAACAAAAATATATACTGATTTTTTTTTTTTTAAACACTGGTTTACTACTTCTTGTCGAACAGGAAACCTTTTCCAGCTTCCTGGGGACCCATGTGGAGATGGTCTTAGTCCTGGTGCTGCTGAGGAGCTTGGGCTAAGACCAGGACTACCTGTAGGAACAGGAATAATTGATGCTTATGCTGGAGGCATAGGTGAGCACTAAAATTTTAAAAGACAGACAATATAATACCCAATATGTTTAGCTCTTATATCATGGTGGTTAACACTGGCCTATATTTTTCCTCAAAAGTAAACTTCAATTCAAATGATTATTATTTGATGGGAAATATGCCTTCTTTTTACAACTTGTCTTGGATAAAACTTCATTGTGTACAACTAGGCAATTGAGTCCACACTAGCTTTTTGGAAAGGGGGTCCTATCGTATATTTTAGAGTCTGTATGCTTGAGCCCGATGTAAAGACTTCAAAATTGGAGGGGTCCGGGAGAGTTTAGATTTTGGCTGCCTGTTAATGTTGAGCCCTGCCTTGAAGGAGCCTTAGAGTTTCATCTTCACTTGTTATAATGCAAACTGACTATTCTTTGGGTGCTTGCCTGATTGCAATACGTAAGACCAAACACAAATTTACATGAAAATATTTAATTTAATTTCTTTCTCTAAAGGAATGTTGGGTGCAGATGTGTTTGGCTTGAAGCTACCTTGTGAAACTCAACCTTTAACCTCCAGGCTTGCTCTCATCTGTGGGACATCAACATGTCACATGAGTGTAAGTATACCATGGTGGACCTAGCCTGCGACCTCTCAAGGACAGAGTGGTCATGTACAGTCAAACCTGTCTATAAAGGCCACCAAGGTAAACAGAAGCAGTGGCCACTGCAGAAATGTCACATGAGTGACACAGTGTAGTATGCCAGGGTGGACTGTCTTCCTCTCGATGACATAGTAGCCATGTCCAGTCAAACCTGTCTATAATTAAGGCCACCCAAGGTAAATAGAGGAAGTGACCATTGTAGACAGGTTCTAAGACACATAATGTATCTCTTTCTCAAGGGAGACAAAATACAAGGCCACTATAGACAGGAGACCTTTAGAGAGAAGTGGCCACTAAGACCTGTTCGACTGGTGCAATCCAACTTTGACCACATTCTTTAACAACTTGAGATGAAACTAGCATGAAAGATTGAAAATAGGAAGTATTTTAAATTTTTTTGATTGATAGTTCGGAATATTGGTATCACTCTGCGTCTAAGCCATTGGTCTTGATCAAGGATGGCAATGAATTAAGTGTTGATAGATTACACATAAGAGACATTGTCATGTTTACTAAAGTAAAGTACTGTAGTAATGTTCAGTATATAATGTATGGAAGTGAGTTCATAAAAATGTGTCTGCCTCATGTATTGTATTGCACTTATGTTATCCTATATAATACACTTTTGTTGTATAGTCCATCCTTTCCTTGTCAGCTAAGCAAGAAAGAGTCCTGCGTCTCCTGGGTTTGGGACCATACCACAGCACCACGGCCCCAACACTCCCAGGGGACAAAGGAGGAGAGAGAGAGCTGGATAGGGCAGCTCCATCGTTTCTGTTTTAGTCTTATATAATCTGTATGATGTATGCTCTTTTTCAGCTGAGCAAGAAGGAGACCTTTGTACCCGGTGTTTGGGGTCCTTACTACAGCTGTATGGTGCCAGGACTCTGGGGGAACGAAGGAGGAGAGAGCTGTACAGGCAAGCTCATTGATCATATCATACAGACTCATCCTGCCGTTGATCTGCTTACAGAACAGAGCAAAAAGAGGTATGAAATTACTATAAAGGGGTAACTTTTCTAAGGTACTCTAAATTTGGGAAGGGTTGACTTTTCTGGATACCACAATGTTGCCAATGATCGTAATGAGCATAATACCAAACATACATGCAAAATGTGAGTATAAAAACAGATGAATTAACAATTACTTTTAAGGTATGACTTTCATTCTGAAATCCATAGCTTTTCATATTTTGTTTTTTCCTTATCAAAAAAAAAAAAAAATCAGCTTTTTGAGGTTAATACAGTATTTATGATTCCCGGTATTGCTGTAATGTAAAAATATAACTATAAACAAATAATAATGTTTTTACTGCTCAAATTTGGTACAGTGATATGATAAGAATTGTACTTATAGTTAACCAACCTCATGGTATTTTTCTATTTCCTTACAGGGGTTGTGATATGTACACATGGTTAGATGACCGACTGATGACCTTGGCCGGAGAAAAACACCTCTCATCTCCAGCCACGCTGACCAGAGATCTCCACGTTTGTCCTTATTTCTATGGCAACAGATCACCGCTTGCCGATCCTACATTAAAAGGAATGGTCAGTTCTTCCCTAATCAAAAATTGGCAAAAAAAGAGGACATTGTGACAATATTTGTTTACCTACTTATCGTATAAATAGTCAATGAAAACATGTTCAGGGCAATCATAAATGATGCATAAATGGCAATGATCAATCACTTAGAGGTGTCGTGGTAGAGTGAATACATCGCCGGACTGTCGATCACAAGGTCCGCAGTTCAAGTCCCGCCGTTGCACTAATGTCCTTTGGCAAAACATTGATCTACATTTGCCACACTCAACCCAGGTCATGTAAATGGGTACCTGGCAGGAATTAATTCCTTGAAATGCTGAAGCGCTGTAATGGCAGCTAGGCTAAAGCCGGGGTAATAATTAATGCGCCTCGGAATAGAATTTCTAGATAGACGGCGCTATAGAATGCCTCTTATTATTATTATTATATTGAATCATGTCATATGACAGATATTTATCAAAAAATCATCCAATTTTACATTCACAAATGTTTGTTTTTTGGTTCAAGTATAAGAAACACAAATCAAAATGTACAACTAGAGCAACAATACATGCTCAAATTTGTTAAGATTTTTTTGTTGACAGTTAATGCAATGTTGACCGATTTAATGCATACCGTAAGTCTTTGTGAAGTGCCTCAATACAAATTATTTCATTTACCTGATAAGAATAATAGTAGTTCAAAAGTCAGAATGCAAACTGCATATATCAAGTGTTGCTAGGTAGGTCAGGTCATAATGTTTGTCCAACCTGGCAACAACTAATGAATGCAGTTTGGATTATGTCTATTGAAATACTATTATTCTTACCAGGTGAATGAAATAAATTGTATTGAGGCACTTCACAAAGACTTATGCATTAAATTTGGTTACATAACGAACATGGCCTATTGATAATTTTGCCATTTCTATTCCTCTCCTTGCAGATATGTGGTTTGACGTTGTCTTCCAGTCTGGATGATCTAGCACTTCTCTACCTAGCAACCCTTCAGGCATTAGCAGTAAGTTGGGTTTGATAGTCTTGTCTGGATGATCTAGCACTTCTCTACCTAGCAACCCTTCAGGCATTAGCAGTAAGTTTGGTTTGATATTCTTGTCTGGATGATCTAGCACTTCTCTACCTAGCAACCCTTCAGGCATTAGCAGTAAGTTGGGTTTGATAGTCTTGTCTGGATGATCTAGCACTTCTCTACCTAGCTACCCTTCAGGCATTAGCAGTAAGTATGGTTTGATATTCTTGTCTGGATGATCTAGCACTTCTTTACCTAGCTACCCTTCAGGCATTAGCAGTAAGTTGGGTTTGATAGTCTTGTCTGGATGATCTAGCACTTCTCTACCTAGCTACCCTTCAGGCATTAGCAGTAAGTTTGGTTTGATATTATTGTCTGGATGATCTAGCACTTCTCTACCTAGCTACCCTTCAAGCATTAGCAGTAAGTTTGGTTTGATAGTCTTGTCTGGATGATCTAGCACTTCTCTACCTAGCAACCCTTCAGGCATTAGCAGTAAGTTTGGTTTGATATTCTTGTCTGGATGATCTAGCACTTCTCTACCTAGCAACCCTTCAGGCATTAGCAGTAAGTTGGGTTTGATAGTCTTGTCTGGATGATCTAGCACTTCTCTACCTAGCTACCCTTCAGGCATTAGCAGTAAGTTGGGTTTGATAGTCTTGTCTGGATGATCTAGCACTTCTCTACCTAGCTACCCTTCAAGCATTAGCAGTAGGTTTGGTTTGATATTCTTGTCTGGATGATCTAGCACTTCTCTACCTAGCTACCCTTCAGGCATTAGCAGTAAGTTGGGTTTGATAGTCTTGTCTGGATGATCTAGCACTTCTCTACCTTGCTACCCTTCAGGCATTAGCAGTAAGTTTGGTTTGATATTCTTGTCTGGATGATCTACCACTTCTCTACCTAGCTACCCTTCAGGCATTAGCAGTAAGTTTGGTTTGATATTCTTGTCTGGATGATCTAGCACTTCTCTACCTAGCTACCCTTCAGGCATTAGCAGTAAGTTGGGTTTGATAGTCTTGTCTGGATGATCTAGCACTTCTCTACCTAGCTACCCTTAAGGCATTAGCAGTAAGTATGGTTTGATATTCTTGTCTGGATGATCTAGCACTTCTCTACCTAGCCACCTTCAAGCATTAGCAGTAAGTTTGGTTTGATATTCTTGTCTGGATGATCTAGCACTTCTCTACCTTGCTACCCTTCAGGCATTAGCAGTAAGTTGGGTTTGATATTCTTGTCTGGATGATCTAGCACTTCTCTACCTAGCTACCCTTCAGGCATTAGCAGTAAGTTTGGTTTGATATTCTTGTCTGGATGATCTAGCACTTCTCTACCTAGCTACCCTTCAGGCATTAGCAGTAAGTGTGGTTTGATATTCTTGTCTGGATGATCTAGCACTTCTCTACCTTGCTACCCTTCAGGCATTAGCAGTAAGTTGGGTTTGATAGTCTTGTCTGGATGATCTAGCACTTCTCTACCTAGCTACCCTTCAGGCATTAGCAGTAAGTTTGGTTTGATATTCATGTCTGGGTGATCTAGCACTTCTCTACCTAGCTACCCTTCAGGCATTAGCAGTAAGTGTGGTTTGATATTCTTGTCTGGATGATCTAGCACTTCTCTACCTAGCTACCCTTCAGGCATTAGCAGTAAGTTGGGTTTGATAGTCTTGTCTGGATGATCTAGCACTTCTCTACCTAGCTACCCTTCAAGCATTAGCAGTAAGTTGGGTTTGATATTCTTGTCTGGATGATCTAGCACTTCTCTACCTAGCTACCCTTCAGGCATTAGCAGTAAGTTGGGTTTGATAGTCTTGTCTGGGTGATCTAGCACTTCTCTACCTTGCTACCCTTCAGGCATTAGCAGTAAGTTTGGTTTGATATTCTTGTCTGGATGATCTACCACTTCTCTACCTAGCTACCCTTCAGGCATTAGCAGTAAGTTTGGTTTGATATTCTTGTCTGGATGATCTAGCACTTCTCTACCTAGCTACCCTTCAGGCATTAGCAGTAAGTATGGTTTGATATTCTTGTCTGGATGATCTAGCACTTCTCTACCTAGCCACCCTTCAAGCATTAGCAGTAAGTTTGGTTTGATATTCTTGTCTGGATGATCTAGCACTTCTCTACCTTGCTACCCTTCAGGCATTAGCAGTAAGTTGGGTTTGATAGTCTTGTCTGGATGATCTAGCACTTCTCTACCTAGCTACCCTTCAGGCATTAGCAGTAAGTTGGGTTTGATATTCTTGTCTGGATGATCTAGCACTTCTCTACCTAGCTACCCTTCAGGCATTAGCAGTAAGTGTGGTTTGATATTCTTGTCTGGATGATCTAGCACTTCTCCAGCTAGCTACCCTTCAGGCATTAGCAGTAAGTTGGGTTTGATAGTCTTGTCTGGATGATCTAGCACTTCTCTACCTTGCTACCCTTCAAGCATTAGCAGTAAGTTTGGTTTGATATTCTTGTCTGGATGATCTAGCACTTCTCTACCTTGCTACCCTTCAGGCATTAGCAGTAAGTTTGGTTTGATATTCTTGTCTGGATGATCTAGCACTTCTCTACCTAGCTACCCTTCAAGCATTAGCAGTAAGTTTGGTTTGATATTCTTGTCTGGATGATCTAGCACTTCTCTACCTAGCTACCCTTCAGGCATTAGCAGTAAGTTTGGTTTGATATTCTTGTCTGGATGATCTAGCACTTCTCTACCTTGCTACCCTTCAGGCATTAACAGTAAGCTGGTTTGATATTCTTAATTAATATTGACCAAATGTGGCTTGTGTCTTTGACTTTGTATACAGGTACATTCTTTTGAGATTTACTGTAGAATGATTGAGCCCATAATAGCTGCAATAAGGTAATGTTAATAACGACCAATGAAAATTGCTGAGTTAGATAACTATAATACTAAATGTTGATAATATGATGTGTTGCTGATAATGATGTATTTTGATGGGAGATTAGCCTATGTGAAGGATAACATTTTGCAGAAGTGACCAAATTTACTATTCAGTTTAAACTACATAAAATTTGCCACAGCTAAAACTTTGTCCTTTCAACATACCACCTTTCAACACATAATATCAAAATCTGGTCGAAATCAACTTTTTTATTTGTTGGTTAGTGAGAAAAGGAATGTTTAAAGGACACTAATGATTAACACCATTATTTCGATTTGGACGTGGTCTCCTATTGAGAATAGAAGTATTTATTTCTCTGAAGTATTGCTGTGCTTACCCTTGCCTTAATGTCTTTTTGCAAGATATTAATCTACATTTGCCACGCTCCACTCAGGTGAGGTTAATGGGTACCATGTAGGAAGAAATTCTTTGAATGCTTGAGCGCTTTTTTCATGGTAATAATATGATTACAGGGCCCTAAGGGAGAACAGTATGAATACATGTACTGATGAGGCTACCCTGGGTAAACAAAACATATTATTATTGTAAAGTCATTGTAATCTCACTCTCTTTTGCATTTATTGATAACAGCATGGAACACATTTGATAGTCCAACAAATGGTCAAATCTGGTTACGACATCTCAACTCTCTTTGCTTGTGGTGGTCTGTGTAAGAGTGAGCTGTTCTTACAAACCCATGCAGATATTACAGGTGAGATGCTTGGTTCCTCCAGATTTGTATTTCAGTCAACGTATTGTGAAAAAGGCTTGAGGAAAACAAAAGCAGCTGCTGTTGAGAGTTGGTCTTTGAATACAATTCCCCATGGATACAAAAATTTACTTTCAGTTATTTTTGTCAAGATTCATTGTTTAGGATGAATAGTACTACAAAAATTATGGACATTTGAATAAATTATCAAAATGAATCTGTAATTTTTATAAATGCATTCTGTTATAACAGTATGCATTTATAATAATTACATATTATGTTTACTGGTAATGTTTGCGATACCTATGTAGTAAGTTAGGATGAGATCCAAGGTAGATAAATGTCAAATAAAAGGTGATACAGTGGTATGCATAAGCCATCATTTATTCTTTAATTGTGTTTTTGTTTCTTTTTCATATTTTATGGAAAAGTTAAATGAAGATACTTTATACATTGTTACAACAAGCTCCTTTTTGTCTGAACCCCTTCCCCTCTTTATGTCTGACCCCCTCCCCTCCCCCTCTTTTTACAGGTCTGCCTATAGTCTTGCCTAAGGAATCTGAGTCAGTATTGGTGGGAGCAGCCATCTTGGGAGCAAAGGCTTCTGGGAGGTTTGACCTTGAGGTAAGTTCTTGACCAAAAAGAGGACATTTTTTTGTTTTATTCTATGATACATTGTATTTCTTTTGGAAATTCATAGTATTTCACAATAGGTGTGATTGCTATTTCTTCCCATGCATGTTTTAAGTTTGTTTTATTTATATTTTCTTAGTGGGGATAGGAGCTAGATAGGTAAGGTTAGGGAGTTACGGAACAGCAAAGTAAACATATAATGGTGTCAACTTTTGAACATACAATAATAATAATAATAATATAAATATAATATAATATTGAACGTATATAACCGCCTGCTAGCTGTATTCATAAATTTGCAGAGCCCTATTTTAAGCCTTGTGTTTATAGTATGCCTCTTCACTATATCTCTATTTGCCATTTATTTTGGTCTTGTCTTTTAGTTACAGTGTACCTGTATAAAAAGAACAATAAATGAAGAGAAAAGGAGATATGTTATACCTGTTAAGATATATAAGCAATTACTTTTAGGCATGCATGCCTTATTTATGTCCACTTTAAATGTTACATGTATGTTTGTTATCACAGAAACTTGAAAATCAAAAAAATATATACAATAGCAAAAGGTCACTCATCTTTTTAATCTCTGTCCTCTTTGATACTATTTAAAAAACTAAATAATTCTTCCCTCCACAATAGGGTGCAATGAGTCGAATGTGTGGCGTGGGTAAAGTTGTCTTGCCAGGTGAACAACAGAGGGCCTACTACAGCAAAAAACATGAAGTATTCTTGAAACTTGTCGATCATCAGAGGGAGTACAAACGCATCATGGAAGAGCTCTGAGGTAGGAAACCATTTAACCCAAAGAATGAGGTTCATCTAAAGTAAGTCTATATATATATATATATATATATGTGTGTGTATGTATTTTACTTAAGGCGTCATTAGATGGACATTTGGAGTGAGAAAATGAGTCATTAAGTAGACATGGTCATTACTGAGCAGGACAATTTTGTGTCCTTTTAACGATTGCACAAAAGAAATAATGCCCTCTACGTATGTTTTGCAGGAAGAGGAAACTTTCAGGCCCCCAAGAAACAAAAGGTTTAATCATTAGTTTTATTATTTATATCGTTATAGAGTTAGGGTTAATATACCAGTTTTTTGTGATGTCTGGTTAATGTACCAAGTTGGTATATATATTAAATAAAATGTATGAAATAAAATGTAATGTCTCTGAAAAAAAAAAACATGGGTAACGATGTTGTCTGAAAGTTGAAAATATGTCAAATTTTGATGGAAAAAACAACAAATGATTTTGAATCTCTCATTGTGTTGCCAATTTGAAGATTTTAAAGCTTACTTTTCTTTTTTGAATTCCTAGCAACAAAGCAATATATTCATGAAACAAAAATGGGTGCACTATGTGTAGAAATTGTTGACCTTTCTACTCCTGCATCTTGCATAATATTAGGATATAGGATATCTGTTGTATTAAGTGTTTACCCAAATGATGGCAAATTCCTGTGAGAACCCAAGATGAAAATGTTGCTTTCATGTGGGCATTTTTTATTTTTTAAAAATCTCATTGCAGATTGACCTTCTCCAAGCACAGCTACCTATAGACCTGAAACATTAGGATATCATTGGGTGCTCTATACCAATAAGGTTTCCATGAAAAATAAGACATCAAATTTTCCTTTTGTTTTTGTTGACTTTACTTGAGGTACCCTACAGGAAAATAAATGAATGAAGGAATAAAGGAATGAAGGAATAAAGGAATGAATGAGTGAGTGAAAAGTGAGTTAATGAATGAATAATTAAATGAATGTATCAATTAATCAATCTATCAATGTGTGATTGATTGAGTGAATGATCAAATTAATAAGCAAATAAATGAATAACTGAGTGGATGAACAAAGGAATAGATAAATAGATCACATTGTCAGGTACTGAAAAGTCATTCTGTGACAAGTACTGCAATAAGTATCGATGAGAAAGAAAGGTACAATTTAGATCTGATTGGTTGAATTAAATATATATAGATATGTCTTATTTTTTGTAAATGCTTTTATAAAAAAACAATCACATATTATATTTTGACCAAGATATTTCACTCTGTATTATCCTTTATTGTAGCTGTCTTGTTGTCCAAAGACAAATGAAAAGAAGTTGTTGTTGTCATACCTCAAATATTGAATAGTATATTAAATGTACAGAACATTGAAAATGCTATATTTTGTATTGTCTGTAACATCTGAGCTTTTGAATGAAAGAGCAATATTTTTAATCAATAAATAACTGCAGGAAGTTGTAAAATAGATCATGCCAATTCACTGCAAATAAGTCTATTCGATCTATTTTACAGTATTACAATTATGTAATTGGATAGATGACGAGAGGAAAGAACTTTATTAAACGTTTTCATTTCATGTACTTTTCTACTCCAAATACAAATCATGCTCAATTTAAAAAATATTTAAATTGTTGTTATCCATGTATATTTTAGATGTTTTTCCCCCCTCTCTTTTATCCCCCCCCCCCACCTCCACCCCTCAGCTATCTTTCTTACTCTCACTCTTATTTTCTTTCATGATTGGTGTGTTACCACCCCCTGCTGCTCTTGTGTCTAATATTGGGATTTAAATGCCAATTCCAACCACACACATGAATCATTTCAATTTTTGTGATTCCACAAAATGTCTCACAGAGTTGGTGATATTTAATTTATTATATGCAAAAAATATGTAATTAAAGATGGGGAGGGAGGGGTGTAGAATGAATGTATTGCTTCGGGGGGGGGGGGGGGGGGGTGGAGTACATACCATGATCATGCCTTATTTTTATTTTCTGATGATTTTGTTATTCTTATACAGAGGAATATTTGTAATAAATACAAGTGCCATGATTATTTAGGATTTACTTGAATTATCCTTTGAAATAAAGTTTACAATGTTTGTGATGAATATTCTGAAATAATATATTTTGAATCAATATAGTGTATAATGAATAACAAGTTTGTTTTATTGTTTTGTTTTCAATAAATCATTTTCAATAATTTTTTGCCTCAGTTCGGGTATTTTTTATTTAACGTTTCATAAAAACCAAGGAAAAAGATAGAGTTGGGGGAGAAGTGGGGGAAGAGAGAGAGAGAGATAGGAGGATGGGAGGCAGGGAGAGAGGAGGAGCAAGGGAGGGAGGGAGTGAGGGAAGGAGGGAGGGAGGATGGATATAGTGAGAGAGGGAATGAAAGAGAGAGAGAGGAGGGAGGAGCATGCGGCGAGAGAAGAATAAGAGAGAGAGAGAGAGAGAGAACACAAAAAACAACACTATTTTCACATTGTAGGCCATATACTGACATTTTTTTCTTCAATTCTTCCCAATACATCATTTTGAATAATTATTTGCCTCGGTTCAGGTATTTTTTTTTGTATTGAATATTACATTTTAATTAAAGACAAGGAAAGAATAGAGAGGAGAGAGAGAGAGAGGGGATGGTTAGGTCCACGGTAATAGATAGAGAAGGGTGAGGTAGGGAGAGAGAGATGTTGGATGGGGAAGAGAAAGAGAGACTAGAAACACAGAAACACAGAAGAAAAAAAATTATACCATTAAAATACACACAATCAGTATTCAGACAAAAGAACAGCTCAGTCACATACATCTCAAAGTATTGGATTTCCTTAGCTATTTTTGAAAAAAGCTGGAAAATCAAAATGGCAATTGATGAGAGAGAAATTTAGCATCACTTCATTTCTCCCAAGCACATACCAATAACAATTTCGATAAAATAATTCTTTAGTTGGGATATAGATATGTATTTCAAAATTTATGGTACGAAGCTTACTGTATATCGGCATTAAAAAATTCTGAACTTGATAAAGGAACGGTAACTACAATACATGTCTGGAAAATAATTGGTAGCTTTGAATTTAAAATATCATTAAAAACTACAAATATCATATCATAAGAAAAGGCAGACAAAAGAGGAAAAAAAAACTGATGTTGCAATACATTTTAAATATAAAACATCGTAAAAAAGCTGAAAACAAAATTTCTTACAAAAACTTAAAGAAATAAACCTCTCTAGGTGATTTTGATTGTTTCGTGGTAAAAATTTGAAGCCACGATTATCAGACACAAATAACATAGCTGTTGGATGTACATGTACCATAACACGGTTAGGTATGTAGGCCCTAACAATTTTAAGAATTAGATAAACTGATAAACAAACAAACA
>JAVYIG010016965.1:0-28529 GCA_035222895.1 Strongylocentrotus droebachiensis
GAAACTCTCATTTCAACCTTGCACTGTCCTTCAGCCCGTTCAGCTTGCTCCTTGTCTTGACTTTCTCCTGTCCTTGTATCCTCTCTCTCAATATGACCTTTGAGCTCTCTAGTTATGTGCTCAATGACGCCCTTCTCCTAAATACTCCGCAGCGCGATACTTGTGACCCTACATGACTGGTCTTTTCTCTATCTCTCTCGAAGGGTATATAAGACAGACTGCATTCGTATCTTAGGCAGTTAGGAGCGAAGAATCTGTCAGTGAAAGAGTTGAAACTAGTGAGCTGTCGAGAGTTAATTGTGTCAGTTAGTGTGACAAGCCTTGTAATCACAGTGTGTTTGAAGCGAGAGTACTTTACGAATGGGATAGAGAGCCAACCAGTTCAGAAATGGTCTCCAGTCATGTTAGTCTATCTTTTTAGACCTGTTCTAACGCCTGCTGCATTATTTTGCCTCTCTGCTCGCAAGACATTCTCTTTTATCCATCCTTGTAAATGTGTTTTGGGTTTGCTGTAATAAACTCTTCAACTGTAATTCCTGCCTCTCGAGTGTTTATTCTCCCCCGAATCTCGGCCATCCCTAACGACTAACCTTCAACATACAACGGGGCTATATTTTGGGACTTTTACTTCCTATATTGTCGAACAATATAAGTCGCCGTTACAGTACTATAGATAGTCCATAGGAAAAACAATTTAGCCTTCCGCCCCAGGTTTATAGGGTTGAATTTGTAGATATTGGGACATTTAATTTTGTCGGTAATTTGTGGCTAGTTTTGTCGGTAATCGTTGGCCTCTACACCCCCCCCCCCCACTGAAAAAGGTCTAGCGACGCCCCTGGGCACAGGTCGTAAAACAGTGACCTATTCAGCGGGGCGCGTGCCCCCCCCCCCTCAAAAAAAAAAGGGGGGGGATGAGAAGCATGGGCTGATGAGCGTTTCCTTTTCTTGTCCAGAAATAAAGGACTAACAAGTGACCCCTTCTGCCAGAGAATGGTAAATCCGCCACTACTAGTAAAGGCCCAGCTGCTGTGCTTTTAGACAAAGGATAATAGCCTTGCGAAAAGCCAGCAGCACATTACATTAGCCTACATTGAAATGAATTGATGAAACTTCATACGATTTGGACAAAGATTTAGTGAAAGTCGGTGTCACTGTAATGTTGGGGGAGATTGTAGAAGAAGAAGGAGAAGACGAAGAAGTAGAAAAAGGAGAAGAAGAATTCTGAAAGATTGGTTAATCGATATACAGTTGTAATCGATCAATGTCGTTGTTGATGATGAAATATATCCAAATTATAGACTTTCCTTTACAAAATATAGTTTTAAGAAGGAAATTAATAAAGAAAAAGAGCAACTCACAATTGCAATTTATTACTTAACTTACATCATTATTTTGTTCATCATCATAAAATTCATAATCACTTTCGCTTTGCCTATACTTAAAGTATAACCGCAATAAAAAAATTGTTTATTTTATATACATATATTTCAAGAATCTCTGTCTCTTCACTCTGGTTTTTCTGCAATACGCATAAATCTTTCGCCTTTTACTAAAGATTTCCGTGCAGAGGAACACATTGATGAGTCTATAAAGATTTTTCTTCGGCTTGCCTACACGGCAAGCCTTGCAACCAAATTGAAAAGTAAGAATAACATTACACGTTGGATTGCTGGAGCTGTGGGCCTATTGTTGTTGTTGTTGTTTTAGTCTTAAGGGCGTGTTTCATTATGAATATTTACGCCTACATACTCTCGCGTGTAGTCTTTCGTTATGTATTTCTTTGCCTTTCCTAAACTATCCTCTTCTCTTTCGTCATGAATTTCTTTGGTTCTTCTTCAATCTATCCTTTCCTTTTTCGTCATTCATTTCCTTGTTTTTCATATTCAATCTATCTTCTTCTCTCTCGTTATATATTTCTTTGTTTTGCTTTCTATCTATCCTCTTCTTTTTGTCACATATTTCTTTGTTTTTCCTTCAATCTGTATCCTTCTTTTTCGTCATGTATGTATAATTTTTGTCATCTTCAATATTCTAATTTGTTTCTTCTTCAATATATATCCGTTTCTCTAGCTTCCGTGTATGTATTTTTTTAATTTTTTTTTTAAAAACTTGCCAGCTCTTCTGTTATCATTCTGTACGAACTAATGCATATGCATGAGCATTATTATGTATAGCGCATCGTATACGTCATGCATCCTGAGCGACTCGCTGTACATCTATGCTGTGCCGCACGCATAGTGCGTAGCGGTTGCGCGTTCGACCATGCGCTTGTATTGTATTCAAAAGCATACGCTGTATGCAAGATTTGTGGGTGAAAAAAAAAATCATTAACGATCGGATAATTTGACATGTATTCAATTAAAACGTAAATGTTTGGTGTCAAATATATTTATTATTAAGATTTTATCTGAGATGCGTCAAAGGCGGTTTTTTTCTCGGTTTTCTGTCGTTGACAGGGATGAGGGCAAGATCATTGAATTGGTCGGCTAAACCCCATACGGTGCCTCACGGTGATGTAGTCAAGTTGGTTGGGGTTGTTGCTGTTTAATACCGAAATATGCCCTTCGTCTTCAAAGTGAGGGTTCTCATTGATAAATTTCTCGGTCCAGTTGCCCGTCAACCCAAGACTGGATTGGTGTGGGGAGTCTCCCGCTCAGGTTGCATTCCAGGTTCATACCAAACCTCTGCCGTGACCTCCCCCTGTTAACGGCTGAAATATGTTCACCGAAACACTCCAAAATGAAAGAAGAATCTAACCAATATCCCGTCCCCCTTTGATGTCACTAATCGTTCCCTTGGCCTTAGATTAAACTGTGAATAGAATAGCAGTCCCCTCACTAGGGATTGACTACCGTAGACTAGATCCCGGTCTATATAGGCTAGTCCAGTCCACTTATATGTGAAGGGAATAAGTATAACACTCCCTTCACCAGGAATTAATTATGCCAGGGGAGTGTTTCACAAAGATCCTAAGTAGAACTTAACACTAAGTTGGACTTAAAAAGTATGGACAGCCATTGAAGCCTTAAATTGAAATATATTCAAAAGCAAAAATTGGAATATTTTAGACTTTTCATCAATTCCTCATCAAGAACATGAAATCTCCCATGATAATAGAAAATATGAATGATTTGAATCAACATTTTATGCCTTCTGAAAAAAAATTACAAAATATTTTCAAGGATGCTAATGGCTTCCCATGAATTTTAAGTCCAACTTAGAGATAAGTTCAACTTAGGATCTTTGTGAAACACCCCCCAGATCTGGCATAACATGCGCACGACATACTTGTGCGCGACGCGATAGCTGATGAATGCAGCTAGCTACAACATGCAAGTGCGGGCCCTATAACCAGGATTAACGTTGCAGATTCAACTAGGATAACGTTGCACATTCGGAAAATCTGCAACGTTATCCTGGTTATAGGGCCAGCGCCTGTTGTATACAGTATAGCTGCGCATCAGCTAGCGCAAGTACTTCCGACCAATCAAAGACGTTGTACGTTATACGATGCGATAACCAATCACAGGCAGGCTAGCTAAGCCCATTCGTTCATTCATACAAATAAATGTTAATACACCAGTTTACAGTTGTGTGCGCCATTTTAAACAAGGCCAATGACCTAGAGGTCATGTATTTATGCGTAAATTAAGATTGCGCCCATGCAAATTATGATGATATCACTGCCTGTGCGCTGCGTTGTGCGCGCATATCATCATTTGCATGGGCGCAATCTTAATTTACGCATAAATACCAGAGGTCAGAGGTTATTGGCCCCGGAACAGGGCCAATTTGGCCCTGTTCCGGGGCCAATGACCCGAGGTCAACTGTCTGCGCATGCGCACTGATACAACTGTAAACTGGTGTATTGTTCGCGGGCTGCATGCACCGCAGGGTTTCATATTACGTACGCATGACTGTGCCTCACTGTCATGTGACATATTATGTTTGCATACGATATATAATATTTGGCGGGAGGTTTTTTCCCAAAGGCCTTCACTGGGAATTAACTAGACCAGATCCAGGTTCAGTCAACTTAACCGTAACTGTAAAGCCTAAAGAACTAACGCTCCCTTCACTTACACTAGGAAGTAACTGGACCAGATCCAGGTCCAGTCAAGACTAGGTCCAGTCAACTTAACTGTAAAGGACTAAAGGGAATAACACTCCCTTCGGCTTCACTATAGTTTACTATAGGAATTAACTAGACCAGATCCAAGTCCAGTCAAGACCAGATCCAGGTCCAGTCAACTTCAATGTCCGACACTCACTTTCTGTCACAATCACCACACACTCTCACTCCCCGCATGGCTGGTTTTATTTTTATTTTACTCCTTACCTCAGCAACCAGCCCCCTGCTAGCAGTAGCAGGCAGGTGAGCTGCATACAAGGCCCGAACACGCAAAACCACAATCACCTCACTGCAACTCAGAAAAATAGCACAAATATCGAGTTTTAAACAGAACAAGTGACTAAATTATCCCCAGAACTAAGTGCATCCCGAGGTTCTAGTTGTCCGGCCGTGACGCCAATAAAAGTAGGCAGTAGTGCCTACTTCGTACACATTCCTGAATAATCACTCCCTACTACCTGGAGTCCTTGAGGGTAAATCATCCTTTGAGGGGCTTCCAAGTACATGTAGTGTGTATATAGTGTATAGTTGCGAGACGGAATGTCGCCCTCTAAAGGTGATGGCGGCATTTGGCGTCTGCATACTACATTCATTTGGCGTCTGCTACATAATATGGGCACTGATTAAACTTCGGGCACCGGCCCTGCCCTTACACACTCGCAACAGTGCATTATTAATACTAACCAATTGGTCTATTCCCAAATGACTATAAGACCGGGGCCCATATCATGTTATTTATAATAAGTTTCATGCAACTGGGCACAGGTCATAAAACAGTGACCTATTCAGCGGGGCGCGTGCCCCTACCCCTCCAAAAACAGGGCGATGAGAAGCATGGGCTGATGAGCGTTTCTTTTTCTTGTCCAGAAATAAAGGACTAACAAGTGACCCCTCCTGCCAGAGAATGGTAAATCCGCCACTACTAAATGGCCCACTGGTGTGTTTTTAGACAAAGTGGAATAGCCTTAATTGCGTACAGCAGTGCTCAGCACATTACATCACATTGAAATGAATTGATGTAATGTCATACAATTTTTTAGAGATTTTATTGATGTAAAAGGAGAAGACGAAGAAGTAGAAAGAGAAGAACTATGAAATATTAGTTAATCGATTTATGCAGTTGTAATCGATCAATGTCGTTGTTGATGAAATTTATTAAAATTATAGACAATCTATTTACCACAAGAGTTTTAAAACCGAGAAATTTAAAAAGAAAAAACCCACAAACAATAACAAATTAATAAATTAAATACATCATTATATTTGTACATAGTTTTAAATTATTAATTACTATGGCTTTGCTTATATATTAAGTGTAACTGCATTAAATATTGTTTATTATATATATTAGTATTTCAAGAAACCATTGATTGTCACTCTGGTTTTTCTGCAATACGCATAAATCTTTCGCCTTTTACTAAAGATTTCCGTGCAGAGGAACACTTTTAGCGAGCTTTCGATTTAGGCACCCGACGTCGGCTACTACGAGGTACTGGAGCGTGGAGACGTTGCGCAACTCACGTCCGTTCCCTTCGCGGCAGTGCTTTCGATTTTTCACGTCGGTGCTTGCGTCGGTCACGTGACCAATTTTTTTAGATCAGGTGATTAAATCAGGTAATAAAATCAGTGCGCCAAAATCTGATACGAAGAATAACATGAGGATGACAGAAATAGAAAGTTAAAATGATAAAACAAAACATAACATAAGAGAAGGTGATAGAAGGAAGAAACAAAGAATAACATAAGGAAAGACAGAAAGAGAAAGTGATAGAATGATAACAACAAAGAATAACATAAGAGAAGGTGATAGAAGGAAGAAACAAAGAATAACATAAGGAAAGACAGAAAGAGAAAGTGACAGAATGATAAAAACAAAGAATAACATAAGAGAAGGTGATAGAAGGAAGAAACAAAGAATAACATAAGGAAAGATAGAAAGAGGGAGTGATATAATGATAATAACAAAACAAAACATAAGAGAAGGTGATAGAAGGAAGAAACAAAGAATAACATAAGGAGAGACAGAAAGTGATAGAATGATAAAAACAAAGAATAACATAAGAGAAGGTGATAAAAGGAAGAAACAAAGAATAACATAAGGAAAGACAGAAAGAGGGAGTGATAGAATGATAAAAACAAAGAATAACATAAGAGAAGGTGATAGAAGGAAGAAACAAAGAATAACATAAGGAGAGACAGAAAGTGATAGAATGATAAAAACAAAGAATAACATAAGAGAAGGTGATAGAAGGAAGAAACAAAGAATAACATAAGGAAACACAGAAAGAGAAAGTGATAGAATGATAAAAACAAAGAATAACATAAGAGAAGGTGATAGAAGGAAGAAACAAAGAATAACATAAGGAAAGACAGAAAGAGAAAGTGATAGAATGATAAAAACAAAGAATAACATAAGAGAAGGTGATAAAAGGAAGAAACAAAGAATAACATAAGGAAAGACAGAAAGAGGGAGTGATAGAATGATAAAAACAAAGAATAACATAAGAGAAGGTGATAGAAGGAAGAAACAAAGAATAACATAAGGAGAGACAGAAAGGGATAGAATGATAAAACAAAGAATAACATAAGAGAAGGTGATAGAAGGAAGAACAAAGAATAACATAAGGAAAGATAGAAAGAGGGAGTGATAGAATGATAAAAACAAAGAATAACATAAGAGAAGGTGACAGAAGAAAGAAACAAAGAATAACATAAGGAAAGACAGAAAGAGAAAGTGATAGAATGATAAAACAAAGAATAACATAAGAAAAGGTGATAGAAGAAGAAACAAAAGATAGCAAGAGGAAATAATAGAATAATAAAAACAAAGAATAACATAAAAGAAGGTGATGAAACTACACTCACGTTGACGTTTTCACGGCGACGTCGATTCACATAAATTGCCCCCGACTCCCGTCGGGTGATTTGGAAGGGAACGTGGGCCCAGAAGCTCACGCATGCGCAGGGGATAAATATGACGTCACGCGTAGTAGCCGACGTCGGGTGCCTAAACTCGAAAGCTCGCTATTGATGAGTCTATAAAGATTTTTCTTCGGCTTGCCTACACGGCAAGCCTTGCAAACTAATTGAAAAGTAAGAATAACTCGGAGTCAAGACCCCATGACCACGCACTCGGTTAACGAGCTCCAGACTGCTCATATTTTATTTTCCCTTCACTCTGACTTTAGCCAGTTCAGTGAAATATACTGTGCGAATGACTGGAGACAGAGTCTAACATTACCCTAGGCCTACATACTCACGCGTGTAGTTTTTCGTTATGTATTTCTTTGTCTTTCCTAAACCCAGGTCGAAAATCCCATAGAGACCATTAGAAAAATTATATTGGTCTCTAATGGTTTCTGTTGGAGTCTATTGGTTTCCGTTGGACCCATAGAATTGAATCCAATAGAGACCATTCAAACCATCAGAAAACCAATAGAAACCAATAGCACCCATAGAAACCAATAGAAATAGAAACCGATATAGGACCGATAGGACCAATAGAAAACCAATGAGACCAATAGAACCCAATGGGACCAAAAGAAACCAATAGGTCCAATAGAAACCAATAGAAACCAACAGCTAAATCTATCTCATGCATATTCATGATTACTTTATATACGTGTTCACAGAAAATTACATTTATCATAATTTGTTAAGCAACTTATGACAATGTACATCAATTTTGTGATTTTTATTTTCTTTCGGCAACTAATGACCAATAGATTATTTGTTTAATCATGTTACAATTACATTTACGTTTTAGCAATAGATATATTGATTATAATGATTACTAACCAAGAAACAATTCATGTATGTTTATTATATAGAATAGTACAAGACTTCAGTTAAAATAAAGGATATTCTTAAACTCACTTCAAGTGATCTATGTGATGGAGTTAATGCAATTGAGATTAGAATATACTTTTTTTGGTTGACAGTTGCTAAAATCGATTTTGATTTATCATCATTGATTTACCAATAGAAGCCATTGGGACTATTGGTTTCAATAGGGAATTCAGAACATGGGACCATTAGTGTCAAAATAAAATGCATTGATTAATGGTTTTCCTAGCTGGGTGAATATTCATGCATAGCTTTCCATTTGCCCTCTGAACTCTCTAATTCTAATTCAGATGCGAAGTCTGGATGCGCGCATTCCTTTTCCTTTGATCCGTCATATAATAAATTTAGATATGCAAATTTAACACTATAGCGGTCATGTGACTGGGTTTGGGAGAGTGTGAATGTGTACGTGTTATACGTTAGCGAGAGTGGTGGGCAGAAGCCATTTTGTTGCGAGTAGAGAAGGACCTGCTGTGTCGCTCTTGGGGAGGGAGTACGTATGACAGTGAAGGGAGGATTTTTGGGCTTGCTGTTCAGAGCGAGTGTGGTCCCCTTTTTTGTATTGCTGCTTTCTCATTCTGCTGTTGAGAGCGGAAAGAGCAGACGACCGTCCTTCGGACACGATCCCTCCGGGAGGCAGGCAACGGGGTCTTCAATCTACAGAATAACTCCGTTTAGGGTGGTGTTCAACCACATTCCATTGATCGACTCTACGAAGTACAAGAGACCGATTTAGACTGTTTTCTACTCTGCGATATGGTCAACTCATCACGAGCCATCGAGCCATTCGACCCTGTTCTCGTTCTACATGATTCTACGTGCATCTAACGCGCTGGACTTTGTCACGCACTCCAACGTTCGTAACGCGTTATCCTTTGAACGAACACTGGTCTATTCATCTTTAAATTAAGGCTGCCATTAATGGCAGCCTTAATTTAAAGATGAAGTTGAGTTCTGGTCATGCGAATGCATTGTGAAAGAAACGGTGTGGAACCGACCAGAAAAGGTTGATCGTCTATATAAGAATTTGTGTGTATTGCAAGGTTCTGGAATCATCAAAATGAAAAGAAATTTGGCCAAGTTTTAGTAAAGTTACAAACACTGTACACAGAAAGATGTATATGGGACTACACGAACACGTGGCGTAAAAAGCCGGCCCTCGATTTTTACGATGTTACATGCATATTTAGAATATGAAGGCATTTGAAGAGCCATGCTTTTCAGGGAACATGTCTTATCTGATGTTCTTCCACACTTGCATAATAAGAATGAGTAATGCTCACAAATTATTTTTCACCTCTTCCCAGAACTCAACCTTCTCTTTAATTGACCCTCTTAGGAAATTATAACTGATATATTTTTGATATGTCAACGCTCAATATTTGTGAATTCATGTTGCATCTCGTTGTATTGTGTAATTAAAATCCACACTATCATATTACAACTCATTCTTTGATTGATTGTTTGTATATGTGTGTATCGCCACTTAGCCAACCACAATCCTTGTGACAACTAGAAACCCATACAAAGATCTCTAATGGACAAACAGGAACCCAAAGAAACCCATCATAGAAGAAAATATCTAATGGACCGACAGAAACCCATATGGGTGGATGCTGGTCCAATAGAAGCTTTCTGTTGGTCCATCAGCATTTCTTTCTGTGGGTTTGTGTTGGTCCAATAGATATTTTCTGATGGTTTCTGTGACTGTGGGTCCATCATTTCACTTTCCCTATTGAAACCATTAGACACCAATAGCTCTAATGGTTTCTGATGGTCCAATAGGATCGGATCCTAATGGAATTTCGACCTGGGAAATATCCTCTTCTCTTTCGTCGGTAATTTCATTGTTTCTCTTTTAATCTATTTTCTCTTTCGTCATTAAAATCTATCCTGTGCTTTTTCGTCATACATTTCCTTGTTTTTCATAATATATCCTCTTCTCTTAATTTCGTTATGTATTTCGATCTTTGTTTTTCCTTCAATCTATCCAGTTCTTTTTCATCTTATATTGCCTTGTTTTTCATATTCAATCTGTCTTCTTTTTTTTTCGTTATGTACTTCGATCTTTGCTTCTCCTTCAATCAATCCTCTTCTCTTTCGTCATGTATTTCTTTGTTTATCCTTCAATCTAGTATCCTGTTCTTTTTCGTCATACACTTCCTTGTTTTTCATATGCAATCTATAAAGTCTCAGAGAAGAGGGTGGGGTTCTTACTTCAGCGAATCTATAGTTAGGCAATCATAATAGGCCTATCATGAATATCCCTTCCGATCAGATATTGAACTTCTGTTCATGATGAAATGTAGGACTACTGAAATAGAAAGTTTAAGAATGTTTACATTGCAGAAAGGCCTATACATGATATTGCGAAGGGGACAACAAATTGTGTGTAAAATCGTACACTGTCAGTATACTGACTAAAAGGGCAGACATACCGGCCCGAAATCACAAAGGAGGCTTAATTTAAAGAGAAGGTTGAATTCTGGGAAGAGGTGGAAAATAATTTGTGAGCGTGATCATTCTTATATTATACAAAAGTGGAAGAACATAAGATAAGACATGTTTCCTGAAAAGCATGGCTCTTCAAATGTCTTCATATTCTAAATATGTCATGTCAACAGAGAAGATCGTGCCATATCCAATTTGGCCGAGATCGGCCAATCTTCTCTGTAGCGTTCCAATTTGGCCGAGATATGCCAATCTTCTCTGTAGCGTTCCAATTTGGCCGAGATATGCCAATCTTCTCTGTAGCGTTCCAATTTTGACGAGATATGCCAATCTTCTCTGTAGTGTTCCAATTTGGCCGAGATATGCCAATCTTCTCTGTAGTGTTCCAATTTGGCCGAGATATGCCAATCTTCTCTGTAGTGTTCCAATTTGGCCGAGATATGCCAATCTTCTCTGTAGCGTTCCAATTTGGCCGAGATATGCCAATCTTCTCTGTAGCGTTCCAATTTGGCCGAGATCAGCCAATCTTCTCTGTAGCGTTCCAATTTGGCCGAGATATGCCAATCTTCTCTGTAGCGTTCCAATTTGGCCGAGATCGGCCAATCTTCTCTGTAGCGTTCCAATTTGGCCGAAAAAATGCCAATCTTCTCTGTAGCGTTCCAATTTGGCCGAGATATGCCAATCTTCTCTGTAGCGTTCCAATTTTGCCGAGATCGGCCAATCTTCTCTGTAGTGTTCCAATTTGGCCGAGATATGCCAATCTTCTCTGTAGTGTTCCAATTTGGCCGATATAGGCCAATCTTCTCTGTAGCGTTCCAATTTGGCCGAGATATGCCAATCTTCTCTGTAGCGTTCCAATTTGGCCGAGATATGCCAATCTTCTCTGTAGCGTTCCAATTTGGCCGAGATATGCCAATCTTCTCTGTAGCGTTCCAATTTGGCCGAGATATGCCAATCTTCTCTGTAGCGTTCCAATTTGGCCGAGATATGCCAATCTTCTCTGTAGTGTTCCAATTTTGCCGAGATATGCCAATCTTCTCTCTCTCTCTCTCTCTATCTCTCTCTTTGATTTTCTTTTGCGCTCCGCCTTTCGAGCTCCGTCTTTTTCTCCCGGTCTAAAAAAAAAAAAAAAAAAAAAAAAATCCAAAAAAAAAAAATCGTTCATTTAAAGGGCATGTGTCAGGTTTGTGGTGTGACCCAGGTTTATCTTAAAGGACCCCTCCTCTCAACCATCATCTGTATAAATATGTAATTAAAGGTGAGATTTGCCTTTGCTCCAGACCCTCATTTTGCCAAAGCTGATTTCAAGACTTTTGGGGGCTAAAAACGTTAGTTTTGGTCCGTTTTAAGTCGGGTTTTCGGGAAATTATGAAAATAGAATCATTCTAAAATGCAAAAATATGGAACGCTTCACGATTTTGCGTGTCATCCTTGCGCAGGGGCCATGCTAATCTTCTCTGTATCGTTCCAATTTTAATAGATGTGTTGCCGAAGCGAACACGAAAGTACCTGAGAGCCGGACTCCCTTTAAACAATCCGCCCGTAAACTTCAATTCCGCACAGTTTTGCGCCGTAAGCACGTGTTCCCGTATGCAGCGGAGTTTTGCAATGAGTCTAAACGGTTCTATGACCCACTGATTTGAATAACACTGGACCACATAAAAGAATGATCGTGTGACCCTTATTCCCACCAATAAGGAGCGCACACAATCTTTGTGTATGCAAAACGCCCACGAGGCATTTGCACGCACGGATGCTTCCTTTGTGTCCAAAGTCCAAAGGAAGCTATCGATTTGCTATATAGATCGGTGGGATCTCAATTGACTATATAAACCCCGACGTCCGTGGCGCTCTTGAACTTCTAGTTGATTGCATAGTTGAGTCAGCAATGTGGCACGTGGTTACGCAGTGTGATTCAGACATCATACTGGAAGACAGTTGTAACAGGAAAGCCAGTAGGGACTTTTAGATCTGCACAACGACAACGTGGATTGCTACGATCGACGTCCTTTTAATGCACTGCCTTGATTGGACGTCACATGTATCAGTCCACGCAAATCTAAAAGTCCCTAATATTACGTCATCCCCGACTCGTTGGTGTTTGCCTGCAAACAAACAAAAAATGTACAACACATTGGCTACGAGGCTATCTTTCTATAAAAGCATAATACATACATGCATTCATAATTATAAAATGAGAGATAGAGAAAGAGAGAAGAGAGAGGAGAGAGAAGAGAGAAAGAGGGAGAGAGAAAGAAAGAAGAGGGAGAAGGAGAGAGAAGGAGAGAGAGAGAGAGAGAGAGAGAAAGAAAGGAAAGAGAGAGATACGATTAACTTCCTCCAAAATACAACTTTGGATCAACCTACGAATTTGAATCATTCACATACGTTACAGTGAATTCAGGGAACAGGACATACTAACAGCGGGTTCAACTACATTTATATGAACATTTGCAAGGCTAAGAACAGGAGGAGGGAATTCAATGGTTACAACCCTTCCACAAGATTTGAGATCTAAAAGAAGTATGCTGTTATAAGACTTTCTGTGCTATCAAAATAATGCATGGTGAGATAATAAAACGCTTGGGAGAATTGCGCGATATTGATGCAAATTTCAAATGTCAAATACTGATAATAATTCTTCCAGACACGAAAAATTAGTAGTTATATGTACACGAGTTTGAGTGTGAGTTTGAGTTTGAAGTCTTTTATCTAAACAAAAAGTACATCCACTTTCTTTATTTTTATTGTTTTGCCCAACAGAGAAGATTGTGCCATATCTAAGTATGCTGTTATAAGACTTTCTGTGCTATCAAAATAATGCATGGTGAGATAATAAAACGCTTGGGAGAATTGCGCGATATTGATGCAAATTTCAAATGTCAAATACTGATAATAATTCTTCCAGACACGAAAAATTAGTAGTTATATGTACACGAGTTTGAGTGTGAGTTTGAGTTTGAAGTCTTTTATCTAAACAAAAAGTACATCCACTTTCTTTATTTTTATTGTTTTGCCCAACAGAGAAGATTGTGCCATATCTAAGTATGCTGTTATAAGACTTTCTGTGCTATCAAAATAATGCATGGTGAGATAATAAAACGCTTGGGAGAATTGCGCGATATTGATGCAAATTTCAAATGTCAAATACTGATAATAATTCTTCCAGACACGAAAAATTAGTAGTTATATGTACACGAGTTTGAGTGTGAGTTTGAGTTTGAAGTCTTTTATCTAAACAAAAAGTACATCCACTTTCTTTATTTTTATTGTTTTGCCCAACAGAGAAGATTGTGCCATATCTAAGTATGCTGTTATAAGACTTTCTGTGCTATCAAAATAATGCATGGTGAGATAATAAAACGCTTGGGAGAATTGCGCGATATTGATGCAAATTTCAAATGTCAAATACTGATAATAATTCTTCCAGACACGAAAAATTAGTAGTTATATGTACACGAGTTTGAGTGTGAGTTTGAGTTTGAAGTCTTTTATCTAAACAAAAAGTACATCCACTTTCTTTATTTTTATTGTTTTGCCCAACAGAGAAGATTGTGCCATATCTAAGTATGCTGTTATAAGACTTTCTGTGCTATCAAAATAATGCATGGTGAGATAATAAAACGCTTGGGAGAATTGCGCGATATTGATGCAAATTTCAAATGTCAAATACTGATAATAATTCTTCCAGACACGAAAAATTAGTAGTTATATGTACACGAGTTTGAGTGTGAGTTTGAGTTTGAAGTCTTTTATCTAAACAAAAAGTACATCCACTTTCTTTATTTTTATTGTTTTGCCCAACAGAGAAGATTGTGCCATATCTAAGTATGCTGTTATAAGACTTTCTGTGCTATCAAAATAATGCATGGTGAGATAATAAAACGCTTGGGAGAATTGCGCGATATTGATGCAAATTTCAAATGTCAAATACTGATAATAATTCTTCCAGACACGAAAAATTAGTAGTTATATGTACACGAGTTTGAGTGTGAGTTTGAGTTTGAAGTCTTTTATCTAAACAAAAAGTACATCCACTTTCTTTATTTTTATTGTTTTGCCCAACAGAGAAGATTGTGCCATATCTAAGTATGCTGTTATAAGACTTTCTGTGCTATCAAAATAATGCATGGTGAGATAATAAAACGCTTGGGAGAATTGCGCGATATTGATGCAAATTTCAAATGTCAAATACTGATAATAATTCTTCCAGACACGAAAAATTAGTAGTTATATGTACACGAGTTTGAGTGTGAGTTTGAGTTTGAAGTCTTTTATCTAAACAAAAAGTACATCCACTTTCTTTATTTTTATTGTTTTGCCCAACAGAGAAGATTGTGCCATATCTAATTTGGCCGATATATGCCAATCTTCTCTGTAGCGTTCCAATTTGGCCGAGATATGCCAATCTTCTCTGTAGCGTTCCAATTTGGCCGAGATATGCCAATCTTCTCTGTAGCGTTCCAATTTGGCCGAGATATGCCAATCTTCTCTGTAGCGTTCCAATTTGGCCGAGATATGCCAATCTTCTCTGTAGCGTTCCAATTTGGCCGAGATATGCCAATCTTCTCTGTAGTGTTCCAATTTTGCCGAGATATGCCAATCTTCTCTCTCTCTCTCTCTCTATCTCTCTCTTTGATTTTCTTTTGCGCTCCGCCTTTCGAGCTCCGTCTTTTTCTCCCGGTCTAAAAAAAAAAAAAAAAAAAAAAAAATCCAAAAAAAAAAAATCGTTCATTTAAAGGGCATGTGTCAGGTTTGTGGTGTGACCCAGGTTTATCTTAAAGGACCCCTCCTCTCAACCATCATCTGTATAAATATGTAATTAAAGGTGAGATTTGCCTTTGCTCCAGACCCTCATTTTGCCAAAGCTGATTTCAAGACTTTTGGGGGCTAAAAACGTTAGTTTTGGTCCGTTTTAAGTCGGGTTTTCGGGAAATTATGAAAATAGAATCATTCTAAAATGCAAAAATATGGAACGCTTCACGATTTTGCGTGTCATCCTTGCGCAGGGGCCATGCTAATCTTCTCTGTATCGTTCCAATTTTAATAGATGTGTTGCCGAAGCGAACACGAAAGTACCTGAGAGCCGGACTCCCTTTAAACAATCCGCCCGTAAACTTCAATTCCGCACAGTTTTGCGCCGTAAGCACGTGTTCCCGTATGCAGCGGAGTTTTGCAATGAGTCTAAACGGTTCTATGACCCACTGATTTGAATAACACTGGACCACATAAAAGAATGATCGTGTGACCCTTATTCCCACCAATAAGGAGCGCACACAATCTTTGTGTATGCAAAACGCCCACGAGGCATTTGCACGCACGGATGCTTCCTTTGTGTCCAAAGTCCAAAGGAAGCTATCGATTTGCTATATAGATCGGTGGGATCTCAATTGACTATATAAACCCCGACGTCCGTGGCGCTCTTGAACTTCTAGTTGATTGCATAGTTGAGTCAGCAATGTGGCACGTGGTTACGCAGTGTGATTCAGACATCATACTGGAAGACAGTTGTAACAGGAAAGCCAGTAGGGACTTTTAGATCTGCACAACGACAACGTGGATTGCTACGATCGACGTCCTTTTAATGCACTGCCTTGATTGGACGTCACATGTATCAGTCCACGCAAATCTAAAAGTCCCTAATATTACGTCATCCCCGACTCGTTGGTGTTTGCCTGCAAACAAACAAAAAATGTACAACACATTGGCTACGAGGCTATCTTTCTATAAAAGCATAATACATACATGCATTCATAATTATAAAATGAGAGATAGAGAAAGAGAGAAGAGAGAGGAGAGAGAAGAGAGAAAGAGGGAGAGAGAAAGAAAGAAGAGGGAGAAGGAGAGAGAAGGAGAGAGAGAGAGAGAGAGAGAGAAAGAAAGGAAAGAGAGAGATACGATTAACTTCCTCCAAAATACAACTTTGGATCAACCTACGAATTTGAATCATTCACATACGTTACAGTGAATTCAGGGAACAGGACATACTAACAGCGGGTTCAACTACATTTATATGAACATTTGCAAGGCTAAGAACAGGAGGAGGGAATTCAATGGTTACAACCCTTCCACAAGATTTGAGATCTAAAAGAAGTATGCTGTTATAAGACTTTCTGTGCTATCAAAATAATGCATGGTGAGATAATAAAACGCTTGGGAGAATTGCGCGATATTGATGCAAATTTCAAATGTCAAATACTGATAATAATTCTTCCAGACACGAAAAATTAGTAGTTATATGTACACGAGTTTGAGTGTGAGTTTGAGTTTGAAGTCTTTTATCTAAACAAAAAGTACATCCACTTTCTTTATTTTTATTGTTTTGCCCAACAGAGAAGATTGTGCCATATCTAAGTATGCTGTTATAAGACTTTCTGTGCTATCAAAATAATGCATGGTGAGATAATAAAACGCTTGGGAGAATTGCGCGATATTGATGCAAATTTCAAATGTCAAATACTGATAATAATTCTTCCAGACACGAAAAATTAGTAGTTATATGTACACGAGTTTGAGTGTGAGTTTGAGTTTGAAGTCTTTTATCTAAACAAAAAGTACATCCACTTTCTTTATTTTTATTGTTTTGCCCAACAGAGAAGATTGTGCCATATCTAAGTATGCTGTTATAAGACTTTCTGTGCTATCAAAATAATGCATGGTGAGATAATAAAACGCTTGGGAGAATTGCGCGATATTGATGCAAATTTCAAATGTCAAATACTGATAATAATTCTTCCAGACACGAAAAATTAGTAGTTATATGTACACGAGTTTGAGTGTGAGTTTGAGTTTGAAGTCTTTTATCTAAACAAAAAGTACATCCACTTTCTTTATTTTTATTGTTTTGCCCAACAGAGAAGATTGTGCCATATCTAAGTATGCTGTTATAAGACTTTCTGTGCTATCAAAATAATGCATGGTGAGATAATAAAACGCTTGGGAGAATTGCGCGATATTGATGCAAATTTCAAATGTCAAATACTGATAATAATTCTTCCAGACACGAAAAATTAGTAGTTATATGTACACGAGTTTGAGTGTGAGTTTGAGTTTGAAGTCTTTTATCTAAACAAAAAGTACATCCACTTTCTTTATTTTTATTGTTTTGCCCAACAGAGAAGATTGTGCCATATCTAAGTATGCTGTTATAAGACTTTCTGTGCTATCAAAATAATGCATGGTGAGATAATAAAACGCTTGGGAGAATTGCGCGATATTGATGCAAATTTCAAATGTCAAATACTGATAATAATTCTTCCAGACACGAAAAATTAGTAGTTATATGTACACGAGTTTGAGTGTGAGTTTGAGTTTGAAGTCTTTTATCTAAACAAAAAGTACATCCACTTTCTTTATTTTTATTGTTTTGCCCAACAGAGAAGATTGTGCCATATCTAAGTATGCTGTTATAAGACTTTCTGTGCTATCAAAATAATGCATGGTGAGATAATAAAACGCTTGGGAGAATTGCGCGATATTGATGCAAATTTCAAATGTCAAATACTGATAATAATTCTTCCAGACACGAAAAATTAGTAGTTATATGTACACGAGTTTGAGTGTGAGTTTGAGTTTGAAGTCTTTTATCTAAACAAAAAGTACATCCACTTTCTTTATTTTTATTGTTTTGCCCAACAGAGAAGATTGTGCCATATCTAAGTATGCTGTTATAAGACTTTCTGTGCTATCAAAATAATGCATGGTGAGATAATAAAACGCTTGGGAGAATTGCGCGATATTGATGCAAATTTCAAATGTCAAATACTGATAATAATTCTTCCAGACACGAAAAATTAGTAGTTATATGTACACGAGTTTGAGTGTGAGTTTGAGTTTGAAGTCTTTTATCTAAACAAAAAGTACATCCACTTTCTTTATTTTTATTGATTTGCCCAACAGAGAAGATTGTGCCATATCTAATTTGGCCTATCTATTGCGCAGGGGTCATTCAGAAAACAACGAACGTAGAGCGGACAGTTGAGCCTCCACTACGCCTGAACGATCGGCCTGGGCACACGGAAAATGCACGATCTTTCCTGCCGCATCACTGGTCGCTTGATCGAAGTTTTAGAAGTTGGCAATGTTTTTAACATCGATATTCTTGAATTTGCATGTATGCAGCCTTAAAAAAAGAATGTACATGCAACTCTAAACTATCTCCTGTGAGTACAAACCTTCTATCCAGCGTTCGAGCTGAAGGCCTACATATTACTGAGCTAGGAGCCATTCATCAGCTATTAAAATGCAGTGTTGTATTTAATCCGGTCCGTGCACGTGGAGTTATGGAAAGCGATTAAAGTCTTAGAGAGGGTGGGGTTCTTACTTCGGATGATCTATAGTTAGGCACCCATTAAACAGGCCTATCATAAATATCCCTTTCGATCAGATATTGAACTTATGATGAAATATAATGAAATTGAAGATTTGTGAATGTTGCAGATATATTTAAGGGGACAAAAAAGGTACCTGTCAAAGCGTACAATTTCGGTATATACTGACAAATAGGGCAGACACATACAATGTACATGTTTGTTGTCTAATCTTAATATCTAACTTTAGAATAATTCATCAAGGATCATGTTACAATGTTTGGAGACTTAACGGTATTTAACATCCCATCAAACCAACAAGATTGTCCGATCGACAAGGTTCATTCAGTGATAATGCTGAGAAAGTCGTGCAGAGGGCAATACACCAGTTTACAGTTGTGTGGGCCATTTTAAACAAAGCCAATGACCTAGAGGTCATGTATTTATGCGTAAATTAAGATTGCGCCCATGCAAATTATGATGATATCACTGCCTACGCGCTGCGTTGTGCGCGCACATCATCATTTGCATGGGCGCAATCTTAATTTACGCATAAATACCACTGGTCAAAGGTTATTGGCCCCGTTTTGGGGCCAATGACCCGAGGTCAACTGTCTGCGCATGCGCACTGATACAACTGTAAACTGGTTTATAAAGATAAAGTTGAGTTTTGGTCATGTGATTGTATTGTGAAAGAAACGGTGTAGAATCTATCAGAAAAGGTTGATCATCTAGTATATAAGTATTCGTGTGTATTTCAAGGTTCTGGAATCATCAAATTATAAGAAATTTGGCCAAATCTTGGCAAAGTTACAAGCACTGTACACAGAATTATGTATATGGGACTACACGAGCACATGGCGAAAAAAACCTACCCCCGAGTTTTACGATGAACATGACATATTTAGAATATGAAGGCATTTGAAGAGCCATGCTTTTCAGGGAACATGTCTTATCTGATGTTCTTCCACACTTCCATAATAAGAATGATAAAGTTCACAAATTATTTTTCACCTCTTCCCAGAACTCAACCTTCTCTTTAAGACCAACATATTGGTCTCATGGTTTCATCTCTCAGGCAGTGGTAGCATGTACTGTCGATCATTAGAAGTCTTAAGAATCCTCAGGTCACTCTAGAAAAGACATAATAGAAGAGAGAGAGAGAGGGAGGAGAGATATTTTACTTCACTGGTATATAATAAGCAACTTTTGAATCATGTTGGAAAAAACAATGTGCACATGTAATTGCTGAAGTAAATGCACATTGAAAACCGAGTAGTCTAAACAACAAAATAACGGAAAAACAATACATATTAATTAAAAACACGCATGTATTTAGGGGTGTTTTAAATCATGTTCTTAAACGTTAACAACAAAAAATACCGAGCGATTAAAAGCTACGTATAAAACAGTATATACGAGAGGTTAGTCGTATACATAATTAGTTTGAAGGGTCAAATACTATAAATAAATCTTCCAAATACGGATAATTAGTAGTTAGATATACATAGCACGTATAGTAGGTCTTGGCCTATATGTATCAAATGAGCTCTAATATCGCAATTGGCAGGGCCGAGGGAGATAGAAAGAGCGCGCGCACAGATGATGTAATACACAGCTAATTGCAGTTTTTAAAATCATAGGCTAAATTAATACACAATTGCACATGAGGGTATGACTTTACAAGAAAATATATCAAATGAATCTCACCATGATCAACGTTGTATGATAATCCAATGAATAATCCAAAACTGTGTTCATCCCAAAAGATGCCCTTCACCGTATATACAAGGTAAATAAAGCGAGGCGCTCATTCAGAAACCACCAACTTGGAGCGGATAATTGATCCTCCACTACGCCGGAACGATAGGCTTGGACACACGGAGAGTCCATGCCCTTTCCTCCCGCATCACATTTGGCGCTCGTTTAAAGTTTTAGAAGTTGGCAAGTTTGAAACATCGAAATTCTTGAACTTGAATGGCTGCTGCTTTCAAAGACAATGAACATTGTACGTGTATCTCTAAACTATCTCCTTTGGGTACAATCTCTCTATCCAGCGTTCGAGCTGTACAATTAGGCCATCATTACTGAGCCTCTGAGGAACCACCATCAAAGACAGCTAAGGCAAGACTGGTAATCCAAGATGAACAAAATAACATGTTACGGACCTGCCCGTCCACGTGGAAGATGAATGTACATGAGTTATAAACAAGTTATAATATCTTTGAGGAGAGGGAGGGTTTCTTTTAAATGTCGACGAATCTATAGTAAGACACACATACTAGGCATATAATTATCAAACATATCCCTTGGCTTTTGGATCAGATATTGAACTAATGATGAAATATAATTAAATTGCAAATGTAAGCATTTTTACATTCCAGGAATGGTTAAGGGGGAGGGGGGGGGGGGGGGGTTACAAATGATAATACAAAACTCTGTTCATCCCAAAGGATGCCCTTCAATGTATCAAGATTTATACAATGAGGTGCTCATTCACAAACCACCGACTTTGACCCGCGATAGTTGATCTTCCGCATCGCCGGAACGATCGGCATCGAGTTTAAAGCCCCACTGCACTACTTATAGCTACTTGCGCCCTCTATATAGCAAACAATGCCTAATCGGTGACCACTGGTCCCCCATGACCCCCTCTTTCTTATGTTAATTGAGAGCTGATTTAATGAGATAACCACCTGTCAGTGACCACGCTGTGTGGTCTAATCCCTCCTGGCCAAACTAGTACAGACGGCCTTTAAGAAGTTGGCGGTGTTTTAAACATCGCCATTCTTGAATTTGCTTGGCTGCAGATTTCAAAATAATGTACATGATTCTCGAAACAATGAAACTACTTATACCCAGCGTTCGACATGTAGGCCAACAGTACAGAGCTGAGGAGCCATCAGAAAATATTAGGTCCAGTCCTATATGGTAGGCCTATGACTATGAGGCTATTATGTTTAGAATTTAGGAGCTCGAAGATCGCAACCTGGCCGGGCAGAGAGAGAGAGAGAGAGAGAAAACAGAGCAGTGAGCAGAGAGATGACTAAATGATGCATGTATACATCACATGAATCTCACCATGGCTAACGTTGTATAATTCAAATGATAATCCAAAAATGTGTTCATCCAAAAAGATGCCCTTCACTGTATACATAGATGAAGCGAGGCGCTCATTCAGAAACCAACTTTGAGCGGATAGGTGATCCTCCGCTACACCGGAACGATAGGCCTGAACACACGAAGAGTGCACGAGCTTTCCTGCCGTATCAAGTTGGCAATGCTTTAACATCGATATTCTTGAATCTGCATGTATGCAGCTATAAAATACAATGTACATGTATCTCTAAACTATCTCATGTGGTTAAAAACCTTCTATCCAGCGTTTGACCTGTAGGCCAAAATTACTGAGGAGCCATCGATCATCAGCGGAGGCAGGCTTGCAATCTGAGATGAAGAAACTAACAAGTTACGGACCGGTCCGTGCACGTGGAGTTATGGGCAGTTAATAAGTCTAAGAGAAGAGGGAGGGGTTCTTACTTCGGCGAATCTATAGTTATAGTCACTCATAACTAGGACTATTATGAATACCCCATTTTGATCAGATATTATGAAATATAATGAAATTGAAAATTATAGGATATTTACATTCCAGATATATTTAAGGGGGGGGGGGGCATCAAAAGTATGTGTGAAGGGGTACATTGTCAGTATACCGACAAATATGGCAGACATCCAATGAGCATGGTCTTTGTCTAATCCACACAATTTCAATAATTCAACAAGGCTCATGTTAAAAGATTCGGAGGCTTAACAGTTTTAATCAGAAACATCCCAGCAAACCAACAAGAATGTGTTTGTCGCCAATTTTTGTATTTAATTTAGGTTGAAAGTTTAACTAAAGAGAGATTAGGCATACATAATTAGTTTAGAAGGTCAAATACTATGAATAATTCTTCGAAATACAAACAATAATAGTTCGATGCACATAGCACCTACAGTAGATGAAGGCCTATATATGGTAGGCCTATGTATCGACGGCGAGCCGAAGAAGAGAGAGAAAGAAAAGAAAATGCAGCTCACTGTAGTTTAAAATTCATATAGGCTAAATTAATGCACACTTGTGCATCAGGGTATGACGTTACAACAAGATATATCAAATGAATCTCACCGTGATCGACGATGTATGATAATCCAATTAATAATCCAAAACGGTGTTCATCCCAACAGATTCCTTTCACTGTATGTAGATAAAACGAGGCGCCCACACTAACCACCAACTTCGAGCGGATAGTTGATCCTCGGCTACGCCGCAACGATCGGCCTGAATACACCGGGAGAGTGCAAACACACGGAGGGTGCAGGGTCTTTCCTGCCGCATCACATTGGTCGGTCGTTTGAAGTTTTAGAAGTTGGCAATGTTTTAAACTTCGATATGTTTTATTGTGCATGTATGCAGCTTTCAAAGACAATGTACACGTATCTCTAAACTATCTCCCGTGATTAAAAACCTTCTATCCAGCGTTCGAGATGTAGGCATACATTACAGAGGATTCCCATCATCGGCTGAGACAGGCTTCTAATCGGGTGTTTCCATTTACTGCACTACTTCTTTCTGACTCACTTGACTCAATCTTACCCAAAAATGTATTATTCATTTTCTACACAGAGGCATTTTCATGAGACAGGTTCTGTGATTAGCTTTTTTGCAAGTGATTATTCATAACATGAGCGTGGTCATCTTTTCGTCGCGCGAGAAATACGTAAATTTTAAGGTCCACTCTCTACAAATCCACAATCATTTATGAATCTCTGCGCGCACATCCTGCAAGCGTTGTAATTGACACGCTTGTAAATGATACACTCGGCCGCTTGTAATTTACGCGCTTGTTATTTTCTTTTGAAATCTTCCGTTGATATCGTGGGAACGACTGTACAATTAACCCCCCCCCCCCCCACCCCTTTGATCCGCCAATGCTAGAGTTAACATGCTTCTAAATATATTATCACTTTTGGTCCAAAGTGGGGGGGGGGGGGACCAAAGTTTATTTGTAAACTCTAGCAATGTGTTAAACTTTATTGGGGCTGGTTTTAGTGCACGCTGCCCCCTTTTGGCCAAAACGACAATGCTGATGAATCTTTTTGTTTGCTTGTCGGTAATTTTTTTAATTAGTGCCCCCCCCCCCTCACCTTTTGTTAAATCCAGGATACGTCCCTGCTCTATTTTAACTATTTTATACAACTTATGATATATATTAACCTGTTTCGTTTCGTTTGTTTTGAAATAAATCTAAGTATATTTGTAAACCCTAGCATTGGCGGATCCAGGGGGGGGGGGGGGCGTTAATATTCTTTACATTGCACTGAATACTTGAAGACTCAAGTTAAATGCATTATCATTTATTTTTGTCATGTATTGGATGCATTTATTTTCATGATTGTGAATTATTCCGTCAATGACTTCTTGTCATGTGTTATACATATATATATATACAAATGGATTTTACTTACTTTACGTGTCAATCAATTGCAATAGAAAATGTAAGAAAATTTGTAAACGGTGATTAAGAAGCAAATGAGGTCATTGTTAGGACTACATTAAAGAACTTAACAGACCCTTCAAATTCAATACTATATTGCAGGTTCTCTTATCAATCATATTTAAAAGAACCGATGAATCATAATTATGCCACCTCGTTGGATTTTTATAAGATATCATTGGTTCTTCAGATATGTATTGTTTTTCTCTGAATCGACTCACACTATTTATGAATGCTTCATTATGAAAATCTATTTTTTACTGCCTTCCTATATTTTGTGTCAACACAAATTTTCAGAGCAATATTTAAAGTCATTTCATCACAATCACAAACAGCAAGCATCATGATTAATGGCCGAGACAGCTACTGGCACTATATTGATTTGCAAAAGGCAACACGCAGACATTTACAGAATTGCCTAACTCTATGACGCTCAACAGACTATTGAGTTAGGCAAAAACTGGGGGCCTGTAACATCAATAGCAAGAGGTTAGACTTGACTGTTCTGTGTACTAGCACAATACACTTGTTATTAAAATGTCAATGACTACGTGATTAATTATGTTTAGTTACCATCTGTTGTGTGTTCATGTCACTCCTTTAACTCTTCCTTTTTCCTTCCCCTTTTATCTATTTCTATCCTTCTCTCTCTTCTATCTCTCTCTTTCTCTCTCTATATATATCTCATTCTCCCTCTTTTTCTCTCTCTCTCTTATCTATCTATCTCTATCTCTCTCCTCACACACACGTCTTTTTTTTCTCTCTTCATGTCTCCTTTTTTTTAAATCTCGTTTCTTCCCATTTTGTTTCTCCTCGCTATCCCTTTCTCCTTTATCATTGTTGGATATTTCCTTTCTCTCTATCGTCATATTTTACCTTATGTAATTCAACATGTCTTAATGATTTTAATGCCTATTTCTTGCTCATTCTATGCGGTTGCTTTTATTCTATTCACAAAACTCAAATAATGGCTTTTTATTGTCAATGTTTTTAAAGCCACACTGCACTACTTATAGCTACTTGCTCTATATAACAAACAATGCATAATCGGTGACCATTTTCCCCCAATGGTCCTCTTTTTCTTATGTTACCTGAGAGCTGATTTAATGAGATAACAACCTGTCCAGTGACAATGCAGGGTAGTCTAATCCCTCCTATTCACTAGTATTGATGGGGCTTTCATGTACATCTTGAAATGACATGGTGTTTTGTAAACTTCGCAATTCGGCTTTGCGGCCGCGAGGAAAGTATTTGAATAAACCATTTTTAATGAATGAATGAATGAATATATGCCAACACCATATCAACCACTAAAGAAAAAGCTTACCCTATAATTATGTGAAGACAATATCTGTGCAGAAGCTGTGATTTTTTACCTCAGAAATTGTTATATGCAAGATACAGAAAGCTGAATATTGTACACAGTATTACGAATCAAAGGATGATAATAACAATAATGATATTGGATATTTATATAGCGCACATATCCACTATGCAAGGTACTTAAGGCGCTCTAATATTACCCCGACTCTGCTAGGCTACCGATTTCAGCGCTTACTGCATTCAAGGAATCCTTCCTACCGATACCCATTACACCTGGGGGTTGTTTAACAAAGATCCTAAGTTGAACTTATCTCTAAGTTGGACTTAACAATTATGGAAAGCCGCAAGCATCCTTGAAAATATTTTGTAAAAGTTATTTTAAAAGGCATAAATGTTGATTCAAATCATTCATATTTCTATTATCATGGGAGAATTCATGTTCTTGATGTGGAATTTATGAAAAGTCTATAATAATTGAATTTTTGCTTTTTAATATATTTCATTATAAGGCTCCACATGGCTCTCCATAATATTCAAGTCCAACGTAGAGTTAAGTTCGACTTAGAATCTTTGTGAAACACCCCCCTGATATGATTGATGTGCAACTGTATTGTGGGATTTCTTTTTGATCATGTGGTACATGTATCTGGAGCTCAAGCAGCAGTTTAAATGGTGTGTGTGAAGGGCGAATTTGTCTTCTAATTATTGTATTAAAATAAAAGAACTATTTAATAAATATATTATGCCTGTCATGGGATGTAAGAAAAGTGCTATAAATATATGATGAACAAAATTAACCCATAAGATGTAAAAAGCTGAGTAAGATAGGGGACACTTAAAAGAAAATCAGTCCGTCTAAGGATGGGTGTGAGGACATAGGTATGTACAAGTTTTATTTGGGGGTGGGGATGATGCCTCATGCCTAACAATACAATTTACACTTGCGTCTGATATATTTGAGAACGAGAGGGAAAATATTAAATATCGGATTTTATGGTATATTCAAAACCTGTCTTACAGCTGTAGGGGTGTAGACCACAACACTTCCAATTATGTAAAATTATAAGAGTGATTCATAAAGATGTTTAACAAATGATTAGTGAACAAAATTTAGCACACAATTGGAGCCCGTTTCACAAACCCCCTTTTCAATGACAAATGAAAAAAATCTGGGGATAACCAATCAGAAGCAAACATTTCAGTCGCTTATAAAGAAAACTGTCATTTGTCACTGATGACAAGTTTTGTGAAACGCCCTCTTGGCCCTATGTTATGGATCCATTCTATCGAACCGAGCACTTTAGTCCAGTAGACGGTACCATATACCATGTACATGACCTGGAAAAGTTGATAAGTACAAGGTTTTTTTTCTTGATTTGTGTTCTAGATGGGTATTGAAGTAAATTCAGCTTGGTTGCCAGCTTGGCAACCTTGAGCAACTTTTTTAATAGCCATATTAGCATAATCATCTAATTAGCATATGTGCAATATGTAATAATGTTGCTAATCTCAATCCAGGAAGCCTGAAAACATGGATAATACGACTTTTCAAGGGTTTTATATGACAAGGAATTCATTTATGACACCAATTTTTATTGTTAAGTAATACAATTGTCTTAAATAGCATAATTAGCATATTAATATGTACAATATATGGACTTCATCGTCATTGTTTATCTATAAAGCCTAAAAATGGTGCAATGCAACATTGTAAATCACTTTTGAAAGATTAATCATTAATTCATGAGAAGATATTCCATGTATATGTAGTATAATTAGCGTAATTAGCATAATCATCTAATTAGCATGTATGTGCAGTATGTAATAATGTTGCTAATCTTACTCCAGGAAGCCTGAACACATGGATAATGTGACTTTTCAAGGATTTTCCATGACGAGGAATTCATTTATGACCCCAATATTTATTTTTGAGTAATGCAATTGTCTTAAATAGCATGATAAGCTAATTAGCATATGTACGATATATGGACTTTATTGTCATTGTTTATCTATAAAGCCTAAAAATGGTGCAATGCAACATTGTAAATCACTTTAGAAAGACTATACATTAATTCATTAGAATATATTCCATGCAATTGTCGTATAATTAGCCTAATTAGCATATACACTGTATGTGCCATATTTAATAATGTTGCTTATCTTAATCCAGGAAGACTGAAAACATGGATAATATGACTTTTCCGGGGTTTTCCATGACGAGGGATTCAGTTGTGACACCATTTTTTATTATTAAGTAATGCAATTGGCTTAATATGTAATTATTGTACTAAAATGCCTAATTAGCATATATATGTAGAATATCAATTATTTGGGACTCTATTTAGCTTCACAAATTGTATGTCCAATGTGGTGGTTATCTTGGTCTTAAGGTAATGTTGTCGAACCTCATGAAATGTCTAGGAAATGACGGGGTCTTCATACGCAGTGATGGTTGGGCTTCAGTCCTTGGAATTAGAGAGACTGTCGGAAACACACTGAAGATGGTTAAAGCAGATGATAATGATTGAATTGATGATGTGGTGAGACAGGTACGTACATAGGCCAGGGATGTTGAATACAACAGTGCGAACTATGATCTGTCTATGTTTACCAAAGCCAGAACCATTGAGAGTACAAGCCCGACGTTGCTCAAGCTGGTGGCAGAATTCCTGGAAAAGTCATATTATTCATGTTTTCAAGCTTCCTGGATTAAGATTAGCAACATTATTACACATTGCACATAATATACTACATCTACATGAAATATCTTCTCATGAATTAATAATTAGTCTTTCAAGAGTGATTTACAATGTTGCATTGTACCATTTTTAGGCTTTATAGATAAACCATGCCAATGAAGTCCATATATTGTACACATGTTTATAAGCTAATTAATGCTCATTGTGCTATTTAAGACAATTACATTAC
>JAVYIG010016966.1:0-28526 GCA_035222895.1 Strongylocentrotus droebachiensis
AAAAAAAAAAAAAAAAAAAAAAAAAAAAAAAATTAATTAAAAAAAAAAAATCTTATTTTCTTGTCATAGATCTAGATCTAGAATCATAAATTTGAAATAGGTATGAAATTCACATTAGTCAGCCGAAAAGATAAGATTTGCATTCATTCATTACATGTACATGTGCGGATTACACCTTTTAGGATTTAGTTTAGGGTCTAATTTTGTTGAATGGATTTTGCAAGGTCGAGCCAGCTAGGGGAACAAAAGCATCAACCGAAAACAGCAGCAAATCATGGCTAGCTGTTGTCTCGACTACTATAATTTTGTCAACAGCTCGACTTCAGAATAACTGTGGAACTGACAAAAACAAACAAATTAGAGGTTTGAAGACTTTGAAAGCAAAGTGCACAGCTATATACAGTCACCCAACTTGCCCAAACTGACTGGCAGTGGCACTGGCGCTGGCACAGCTACCCACTGCAAATGGGTGGCAACTGCACTGGCACCGCACTGGACTGCCCGGGCCGGGATAGGATTTCCACGAAATCACATATTATTACAGGTGGATGATCTCCATTTTTGCAGTTGTTATATTCTTATTTTGTATCTAGGTTATCCAAAATGGTGACAAGGACTTACCACAGCGATAGTAGCGATGTACCTCAATAAAAACCAGACAAACACGGTCTTAATGAGGGATTTTACCTCCCCAGTCGACATGAAAACGAGTCTCTGAATGCCCTATCGCCCAGCTAATTCATAGCCAGCGCTAGCAGCGAGTCGCCCAGGCTATCGGCGGTGCACTGCGCGCCGTTAACGTTATGCAGCGCTAGAGCTCTGGCTGTGTTTTCGATGCTCCTATCCACCGCTTGACAACGCGGTGGTAAGCAGTAGCAGCGTAATGTACATGCTGCTATACGGAGACCAGTCTCCCTGGTTAGACCTTGGATCCTGCGTCACTAAAGACGGAGAGACGGCACTGGCCTAGGTCGTACCTATGTAGGTCGTGCGCAAGGATCCATAGTACTACCTAGGATATTATGTGGATCAGGTGATATTGTCGGTCGGCCGACAAGTTTTTTTCCCTACGAACTGCGACTTCTTTTTCGCTGTGACGACTTCGAGAGTGACTACAACTACAATACTTGTATTTTCTCGAAGTTTCACTTTCCTATAATATCAGCTAAAGAATTCAGAGGTTTAAAATTTTCGGGGAAACTAAATTCAAACAAGGTTTAAGAGTCAACAACGGTATTTTCCTTTTCCTTTCTTTATATTGTGATGAAACGCCAAAAATTCCGCGCTTCGCGCGGAAGGGAAAACTTCATTTAGACGAATCGAGAACGGTACAACGAATCGTCTTCTTTCTCTAATAATTTAAGGAAACGTCAAAGCTTCCGCGCTTCGCGCGAAAGTGGGAAACTGAATTCAGACAAATAGGGCTTACTAAAAGTCGAAAACGTTACAACGAATCGTGTTTCTCTAATGATATGAGGAAACGAAAAAGCTTTCGCGCTTCGCGCGAAAGGGGGAAACTGAATTCAGATGAATAGGGCTTATTAAAAGTCGAAAACGATGCGACGAATCGTCTTCTTTCTCTAATAATTTAATAAAACCAAAACTTCCGCGCTTTGCGCGGGAGGGGGAAGCTTCATTAAGAGTCGAGGACAGTACACCGAATCGTCTGCTTTTTCTCATCATTGAATGAAACGTCAAAGCTTCCGCGCTTTGCGCGGGGGGGAATACTGAATTCAGAAAAGGATAAACAGTCGAGAATGGTACAGCAAATCGTCTTCTTTTTTTAATAATAATTTAATGAAACGTCGAAGCTTTCGCGCTTCGCGCGGGAGGGGGGGGGAACTTCATTCAGCCTAGGATTACCAGTCGAAAACGGTACAATTAAAGGTCTTCTTTTCCTAATAATTTAAGGAAACGTCTAAGCTTCCGCGCTTTGCGCGGGAGGCTCATCACCCACACCCCCTTATGAGCGCGCTTTTAAGTGATTCTCTTGCTCACTACCGCCCCTCCCTAAAATAAGATCCTAGCTCCGCGCCTGCATTAAAATATATGGCTATGATGCTGACTAAATTTAAGAAATAATTCGTATATTAATGTCGTCGAGGAAAATGACCATTTTGCGCATATGCAAGTACTATAGATAGTCCATAGGAAAAACAATTTAGCCTTCGGCCCCAGGTTTATAGGGTTGACTTTGTAGATATTGGAAATTTAATTTTGTCGGTAATTGGTGGCTACTTTTGTCGGTAATCGTTGGCCTCTACACCCCCCCCCCCCCCCCCCCCACTGAAAAAGGTCTAGCGACGCCCCTGCCTTTAAGGATAATACAGCTTAAGCTGTCCGGGTTTTTAAAGATAATGCTTCAAAACAAATCGAACAAACTGTTTATTTCTTTATTCATGGTCTGTTTCTACAGTTAACTATTTTCATTGTCAACCCTCGAAAACGAATTTATTATGCATTTCACAGAGGAAAGTTTCCATATTGATGAAACATAAGGGCGCAGGCCAAGATTTATACCCACTCAAGTATGAATTTGGCGCATCTTCCCTCATCTTCTTCAACCAGGAAATGGACTTCATTGTAGCCTTAGGACAGGATGGTGACATAACATTGATAAAAGAACATCATAATCAGATTATCCGACCTCGGAAACCCCATGAATTTATCGACTTTTTTCATACTAGCCCTTTTCTTTTTGGAATAACACTTGACCTTTTACTCAAAGGTGGCAGCCATTTTAGATTTGACAAATATGACCAGCATGACAGCCCCAAGTAAACCTCAAATTGGTAAAAGAACATGATATTCAGATTCTCTGACCCCGAAAACTCCATAAATACATAAACTCTTATCATTTTAGCTCTTTTCCTTTTGAAACTACTATTGACTTGTAACTATCAGATGGCGGCCATTTTGGAATTGACCAATATGACCAGTATAGCAGCCCCAAGGAGACCTCAAATCGATGAAAGAACATCATAATCAGATTCTCTGACTCCCAAAACCCCTTAAATATTTAAACTATTATCATACAAGCGCTTTCCTTTTGGAATTACGCTTGACCTTTAACTCAGATGGCGGCCATTTTGGATTTGCCCAATATGGCATACCCAGAGGGCGCCCTTCTTGGCGTCCGGCAGAAATCGTAAAAGTATGGTATAATCTACCTCTACCTTCGTGGAAAGAAGTTTTATACCAGACAATCTGCAATACTATATGGATGGTCATATACTGTTTTTAATTTTTGTTTTATTCCAATGACACCTTCTACCCCTGTACAAAGATCATTCGAGTAAACAATTACGATCAAATTGAAACGTAGGCCTATAACACATTGAAGTGAAATCAATGCTTATGTACCGAGACGATTTTATAATAATTGTTCAACCAGTCTACAAGAGTTTGTAATTTATACCAAACCCGTATAAAAACTTTGCATTATTACAGTATCACGTTTTCAATTTGATCGTAGTTATACAAAATATAAATATTATATCACGTATATCACGTGTCAAGAAATATTAAGTAAAATAAAGTAATGAACACAATGTCCGTCGATTAGCAGGTATCTATAGATAATAGCAACCCGCTAACCCCGATAATCATAACCTTCGTGATTTGTGTCAACAATTTCCTCATTCCTTAAGCATATCACCTCATTTATCATTTACTCAAGATGTCTACGAGTACTTCAAAATAAAACAAAGAGTAAAAATAGGAGAGGATCAAAATAAGCCGTACACTCTAAATTACAGGGATTTAAATTTAAATCTATAGGATTTATTTTTAAATCTTTCATGTACTGTAGGTAGGGACCAATCGATGTGGATTTAAAATTAATCTTCGCTAGGATTAAAAAGTTTTAATCTGTAAAGGATTAAAAAATACGTTCAAAAGATTTATATGTGACCCGGCACCACAAAACCACCAAAAAGTCGCAAAAAATTATTTTCCTGATTTCATCTGATTATGAAAGAAGAAGTTCTCCTCATTAAAATGGTATATTACTTGTCCAAATTGAAGCTTCCTAACCCTTTCAATTTAGTGAATGAAAAGAGTTGGTGAGGGAGGTTACTGGTATTAAATTGTGAGAAAGATAGCTTTAAAGTTTGGGGCTATTCAAGCATGCGGAGCAAGCAAACCACAGGGAAATCAATAGAAGGGTGAATCAAAAGGCCATAGCAACCACTATGAAGAGATTTTCAGATTAGGCTGAAATTTGGCCTGATGGTCAAACATAGTCTGTTCATTATGTTTCTGAGGTTTCAATGTGTGGACTTAAGTCTTTCAAAAGTTATTATGTTGTAAATGTATAGAGTTGTAATTGGACAGATTAAGTGAACTGCAACATAGTGCCGAGACACCTGCACTAGACAATGCCTATTCATGGTGGACCCGGAGTCTTTGTGTTCCCCCCTTACATAACACTGCTTGTCACCTATCTTGTTTTGTATACATCTGGGCAATTATTTGTAACCACATTATCAGGAATTCTCTCGTCGCTGTCTTGCCCGAAGTGTTCAGTAAGCAAAGCTGTAAGGTTGGCCTGATCCCCCGCAGCTAGCCCCCGCATCATCGCTTCGTTGACCGCCCGAGCTACCCGGGCATCTGCGTTGGTGCACCCCGGTACCATCCCACGGCTCTGCTCACGTACAAAACCTGGCATAGTGTAACGACGTTGTAGACTTTTTCGCAACTTGTCACTCTCAAATGTATAAAATATAATAATGTTCTTAGGTCTACTCTTGATCAACAAATTCTGGATATGTGATGTACAATCAAGCTACTCGAAGTCGTTAACGGAAAATATAAGACGAACGCAAATCTGGAACTCGGATGTGAAAGCGGATACAAACAAAATGGCGCGCCGCACTGATTGCTATAACGGACCAATCACAGCCCGCGTAGCACGACCCGTTAGCAACGACCGACCAGATTATTATAAATCTTTCTAGATTAAAATTAACCCTGATAAAGATTTAAAAGCAATCCTTTTTGGGACTTCTTTTTTTTAAATCCTCATAAGGATTTAAATTATAGTTTAGCAATCTTTTAAGATTAAAAATCAATCTTTATGGATTTAATTTCATTCAAATACGGCTTAAGATTTAAATTTTAAATCCCTGTAATTTAGAGTGTATTGTTTCAGTCATTTCATGAAAAGGCGTGGGATTATGGGCCTGGAGAAGAGGAAAAGGATGAGCAAATGAGACACCTAGAGTATAGACCACCTGAAGCACCCTCCCCTAAATCAGTGGACCTGTAAATTCGTATTTCATACCGTCATACCGTCGCCACCCCCTGTTACACCCACAAATGTAATAACGCCCACAAATGTAATAACACTTTACCCACAAATGTAATAACACCCACAAATGTAATAACACTTTACCCACAAATGTAATGACACCCACAAATGTAATAACACTTTACCCACAAATGTAATAATTTCACCCACAAATGTAATAATGACTTTACCCACAAATGTTATAATGACTTTACCCACAAATGTAATAATGACTGTACCCACAAATGTAATAAATTTGAAGTGATATTTTGTCAAATTTGTTCAAAACTAACACCCTGTAATAAAGCATGGGTATAGCGCAGTCTTTACTCCAGACCCGGTTATTTCAAAAAATTAAAAAATCTTCAAAACTAAGACCCCATAATCCTTTTCCTGTGGAATAACATGAGAATCGAGCGTAGTCTTTCCTCCAGACCCGGTTATTTAAAAGTTTAAAAAAATAAATTAAAACAAAAAAAAACTTTTAAACTAAGACCCTCCATCTTCCAAATTAAGACCCGGTAATCATTTCAGACTTGTTCTTGTTTATATAGCTGCTTGAGTGTTTCAGTCATATATATATATATATATTATGTTACATAATATTATCGTGAACATATTTCATAATCACATGCATAAAACAATCAGCGTCAATATTTAAATACATTTAAGGTCACTCATTCGATTACTTTTTTTTTCTACGAACATTGAATTCCCGGATATTTGTGGGCGTTAGAATATTTACATGATTAAAAAAATCGTCGACGGTCAACGAACCATCGAATCGGTCCCTCCTCTGTGTGTTATATATATGGACCATTTTTACTGATTCGTCAGTTCGTGTGACCGCCGACCAATCATTTATTTGTGACGTGTTGTATCCACATATGTAATAATGTAATTTATTTTTAAACGAAAAAAAAAGAGGAATATATGGAAACGTTGTATCATCCGCTCAATCTGACTTGCGTGCATAGAACAAATCAGCATTTTCCCATGAAACAGTGAAGTTTTCTAAAATATGCGTTTCTTTCCAGCATTGGGGCGCCCGGAAGTCACTCGGGTAACATTTCATAAAGTATAATATAAAATGACCATATGCAAATTTTCTGTACTTTCGTCGGAAAAAATACATTTATCCAGCACAATGTCGTCTCTTTTTGCGTTAGAGAAGAGCAAATAGCGAGTTTCAATCACACTTTGGCCACTCTCGCAAGCTCTCACTCGTTTCACTGTGGTCAAGCGACTTTGGGGCAAGCGGTTAATGAAAATACTAATCGTTAGCTTTCTTCTGGTATTAAACTTGTTTTGATTGATTGTATAATTTTGTCGGAATAAAGGAAACAAAAAGGCTCGACCAATAACTTATCAGCGTCTGAATTGACCTTTTGACCTTGAATTCCCTGATGCAAGCGCAATAATGACGTCATCTTCGCTAAATCGGTGTCTTTTATCGTATAATGCGACACTTTCTCAATGTTTATACATCTTTTTTTTAATTATTAGTAAGATATAACATATTTTTTTCTGATATCACTGAAGTTTTGGGTTTATTTAATGAGTAATTTAAAAAAAGAGCCATTTTACTGTTTTAATTTCCTGGATCGTACCATTAAAGTCGCCGGGTAGAAAGATGCATTTTCCAACCGCGCCAAATTTATTTTACGTTCCGACATTCTGTTAAATGGGTTCGTGTTGTTAAGATTAAGAATCCACTGCTTTCTGAATGCTTCCTCCCCAGGTGTTTGTGGTGTTTAATGCATTTCATTCACTTGTTATTATTCTTTGTACTCCAATTGTTAGAATACAAAATGCATTTTGGTTTTATAGTTTCATGCAATAAGTAAGTCAATAAAAGAGTACGTTCTGCACAATAAACACAATGTGTGTCCCTTTTGTACAATGTAATGTGTCCCCTCATTTTGTAAGAGTTAATTTACCCATTCACATAATGGAACTACCTGCCCGATGAAGCCAGTGGCCTGTGACCCCTAAGATCTCAACACCGTGTGGGAGTCAGTTTGTGGTCAAATTCTTTTATGAGACATATACAAGCAAACGTTTCCATATGAAGATGGTGGGTCTTAGTTTCGAAGATTTGTTTAAATTTCTATTTCTTTTGAAATAACCGGGTCTGGAGGAAAGACTACGCTCAATACCCATGTTATTCCACAGGAATGAGATGGTGAGGTCTTAGTTTGGAGATTTTTTTTTTTTAATAACCGAGTCTGAAGTAAAGACTACGCTCTAATCCCATGCTTTATTACCGGGTCTTAATTTGGAAGATGGAGGGGTCTTAGTTTAAAAGGTTTTTTCTTTATTTTGTTTTTTTTGTTTTTTTGTTTTTTTGTTTTTTTTAACTTTTGAATAACCGGGTCTGGAGGAAAGACTACGCTCAATACTCATGTTCTTCCACAGGAATAAGATGATGTGGTCTTATTTTTGAAGATTTTTAAAAAGTTTTGAAATAACCGGGTCTGGAAGAAAAACTAAGCTCTAACCCCATGCTTTATTACCGGGTCTTAGTTTGGAAGATGGTGGGGTCTTAGTTTAAAAGTTTTTTTGTTTTTCTTTTTTTTTTAAATTTAGAATAACCGTGTCTGGAGGAAAGACTACGCTCGATTCTCATGTTATTCCACAGGAAAAGGATTATGGGGTCTTAGATTTGAAGATTTTTTAATTTTTTGAAATAACCGGGTCTGGAGTAAAGACTGCGCGCTATACCCATGCTTTATTACAGGGTTTTAGTTTTGAACAAATTCGACAAAATATCACTTCAAATTTATTACATTTGTGGGTAAAGTCATTATTACATTTGTGGGTGATTCGAAATTATTACATTATTTTGTGGGTAAAGTGGTTATTACATTTGTGGGTGAAATTATTACATTTGTGGGTAAAGTGTTATTACATTTGTGGGTGTTATTACATTTGTGGGTGAAGTGTTATTACATTTGTGGGCGTTATTACATTTGTGGGTGTAACACCCCCATTTGTGGTTGATTCAAAATTATTACATTTGTGGGTAAAGTGGTTATTACATTTGTGGGTGAAATTATTACATTTGTGGGTAAAGTGTTATTACATTTGTGGGTAAAGTGTTATTACATTTGTGGGCGTTATTACATTTGTGGGCGTAATTACATTTGTGGGTGTAACACCTCCCCCCCCCCCCAATCCTTCCAGTGCCCCCTCAATGGGTAGACTCATGCTACGCCACTGATGTTAGAGAAAGAGGGTTGGCTCTTGGTGAATAAAGGTGAGGGGAACATTTACTAACATGAAATGGTGTCGGCTAATTCTTATTGCTGTTGAAACATTTGGGCCTTTTAAAATCCTTTTTCTTTCACCTTTCCGAAAATCTGGACTTGCAAAGGCTGAGCACGTCCCCACAGACAAAATAAGGACAATGCGACGTGTAATACGTGTTCTTTCAATCACAACAGAATTACCCCCTAATTTGGATTTATTTAAAGAGTGTTCATTTATATAGGACACTTTGCTATTCAAGGTAAGAGGACACTTTTTTGTTTTGGTCTCGATATTTGAAAATTTGACACTTTGCTCCGTAGAGGGGGGGGGGAGTGGGGTCAATTTATTTAGGTCAGTCAGTGGCATAAATCACACAAGGGGGGGGGGGGGGGGGTTGGTAAAAAATACACATATAACAAAAACTCAAGGGGGGTTAACCCCCCAAACACCCCCCCCCCCCCCCTGCGTACGCGCCTGTTCCCTCCTCGGCAAAAGCAAATTGTTTCTAAATTACTTTCTAGTTTTCAAGTAGGTAAGGACATCACTTATTTTAATTTTAACAACTTTCATGTCATTTAACAGTTAATAAGTACGCGTAGGTTTTGGTTGTTGTGCTGTTGTTTCCTTTTAAAAGCACGGCTAATGTGAAACCAATTAATTTCCCACACGTCACAGCCACTTTAATGTTGCAATAAGGAAATGTGTGTTCATTTTAATAATCTGTTCTTTTGGTAAAGGACGTCAGTTCATTAAGGATCTACATTTCATCTTGCAAGCAGCAATATTGCGTTAGAGGCGTTAGTCGTTTATTTTCATATCAACCTAAATCTCTGCAGTCATGAAGTATCTGAGTGTTTTGCTGGTGGCAGCTTGCGTGGTCAGCTCGCTGTCGATGTCGTTCACTGACTTCGACGAGGATTGGAACCAGTGGAAGAACGAACACGGCAAGCGATATCTAAGCGATGAGGAGGAAGCGTCAAGGAAACTGATCTGGGAAAAGAACCTCGCCATCGTCATCAAACACAACCTCAAATACGACTTGGGCTACTTCACCTACGAACTCGGAATGAACCAATTCGCTGACTTGGTGAGTACGGAATAACCAGTTTGACTCAGATTTACAAAATTTCTCAACAAGTAGACAAAAGTAATGTAAAAATATGTAAAGAGGAACTGACGAAAATGTACGCATTGGTATAGAAGGACTAGGAGCATTGGCGTAAATATGGGGGCATAAGGCATGTGCCCCCGTTGAATCTCAGGATAGGAAACAGGGAAAACGTGGAGAGGGCTCTTTATGGTTTAGGCTACACCAATAAATATGGGGATATAATGTGCTCATGTTTGTATTCCACCTCCTCACCTTTCTACTTATTCTCCTCCTCCTCCTCCGCCTCCTCTTCCTCCTCTTCCCCCTCTCCCTTTTTCTTGATCAACTTATTTTGCTTCTCCTCCTCCTCGTCTTCCTTCTTCCCTTTCTTAAAATAAATGTTGGGGAATTAATTAATTCTACGTATGAATGACCCATATCACTTCTGTCAAAGCCCGGTGTCAAGGGCGATTTTTTATAGAAATCTCATGATCTCTGATATGCAGGGGCGGCGATTTCTTTTCATGACCGGGGGGGACGAAATGCGAGGAACGAGGGAGGAGTGACGTAATAAGCAAAAACTTTTTTTTTTTTTTGGGGGGGGGGTAGAAAAAAATCCGCATCATCACCGCTCTTACATGTTACATGCAGACCCCGCGGAACGTTTTTCAAAGTGGGAGTGGGGGGGGGGCTAAAGTATTTGCGATCAGATAGAGCAAAGCAAGTGGGGCGTAAATTGGCGTGGGGTCCAGGGGCAAAGCCCCGGCGGGGGTCAAGGGGCGGAGCCCCATGAAGCTTAGAGTTTTTAGGCATTTAATACGGGTCAGATGAGCATATTTTGGTACCTTAATTGTGACACTTGCATGGAGGTCACTAATCGGAGTGGGGTCCAGGGGCGAAGCCCCCAGAAGCTTAGCGGTTTTAGGCATTAAATTACGATCAGGTGAGCATCCACGGGCCGCCTTAGGCCCTTGGTGTGATCTAGGGGCGGAGCCCCCGGAAGCTCAGGGTTTTAGGCATTAAATTACGATCAGGTGAGCATCCAGTGGCCCGCTTAGGGCCCTGGTGTGGTCCAGGGGCAGAGCCCCCGGAAGCTCAGGGAATTACCATGCCATTTCAGCAACATTTGTAAATTATTCACTGGTATCGAATTAGAAATAAACCACGTTAGAATTTTATCGGGAGGGGGAGGGGGGACTGTCCCAAGCCCGAGTGAGTGAGCATAGTGAATGAGAGGGGTGAAGGTGACGAAAGTGAGTACCCCCTCACATGTTTTGAAGTTTTGTTGTATTACAAAATTATATTCCTTGGCAAAACTATAGTATGAAAACAAATAATGTACTTTTTTCACACATCATTTTTCTACAATATTTACTTGTACATTTTGAAGGATGTTATGCGAGAGAGCATAGCTCCCGAGCCAGGAGATTTTTGCATTTTTAATTGTCTAAACGCTGCACTCTTGGGCCCTCCAAAGTATAATAGTGTGTTGAAGTCTTTAGTCAGTATTTGCTGTACATTATTTTTTTGCACTTTTTCAAAATTTCCGGGGGGACGATCCCCTCCTACAAAAATCGAGGGGGGGGGGGGACGTGTCCCCCCGTCCCCCCGGGATCGCCGCCCCTGCTGATATGTGTGGTTTTGGACCCTGATCATAAATGAATGCATCACGAGGTTGAGTACATTTTCATAAAGTGACGGTAGTGAGAATAAATCCGGACGCGAATTGTATGCGATTTTCATCACTACCGTCACTTCGTGAAAATAGGGACGAATTATTGACAAAGAAGTCAAATAGGCTTAGCTCACGAGAATTCTTTATTATCTTCAACTATTCGTAAACTTGTAGATAAATAAGTTGTGATTCATTGCGTTTAAAAAAAATTGACCTCCCATGAACGTTCGAAAAATACAACAATAATTGATTTTTTTTAATGAAAATATGTTTTCTTTGGAACCCTACCCCCCGCCCCCCCCCCCCCCGATTCACATCTTAATTTCATTTTTATTTCTGTAAACACACAATTGAAAAATAGATAATGATACCATGACTAATTAGCGATGTAATATCATAATCAATCAATATTCAGTAGGGCTAATAATACCCCCAACCTGATCCCCAAAAAAGTTAATATTAAACATGAGCGTTGATAATACAAAGTACGCTAATTATTTTGATAACTGTATCATCAAAATCAGTGTTATACATCAAAACGATGAGACTAATAATACAAACAAGAACAACAACAAATGATTTAAAATGGAAACAGTTCATGATTCGATGCATTCTACCTTGATATTGTTTCAACAGAAACTAGAAAAGTGCTAAATAACTTACAAATGCATGTTTATCTTACAGCAAAATGAAGAGTTCGTTGCCATGATGACTGGTTTCCGAGTGAATGGCACATCAAAGGCGGCTAAAGGATCCACCTTCCTCCCACCAAACAACATCGGCGAACTGCCAAAGACCGTCGATTGGCGCACCAAGGGTTACGTAACTCCTGTCAAGGACCAGGTAAATGTAGCTACTAACGCAAAGCGTTCCGCAAAACGTCATTTGGACTTTAAAATGATAATAGAACATGTCGTGGTATAGTGGTTCATTTACTGGACTCTTAATCTAAGATTTGAGAGTTCAAATCCAAGCCTTGCACTAATGTCCTTTGGCAAGATTGTACACGTATCACTCTCCACCCAGGTGTAAATGGGTACCTGGCAATAGCTCGGGTAATAATTTCATTGCCCGGTAGAAGAGTAGTATTAATACAGATGTGGCTAACCTAGGAAAATAAGACCCAATTATCATAACTATTTTGTTACGTCCCAAGAACGTTTTGTGTCCCCTAGGTAAACATTAATCATTCGAAAAAATTAAACGATACATTGACATCTTACTATCTCATTTTTACACATCGGAAGACGAATCCAAATCGACGTTTTCACGTTAACACGGGGATAGGGCAACAATCTTTTCTTTTATTCAAATTGTCATTACGGGGCTTATAATATGTCTTCTTTCCAGGGAGACTGTGGTTCATGCTGGGCGTTCAGTACCACAGGATCATTGGAAGGACAGCACTTCAAGAAGACGGGTAAACTGGTGAGCCTGAGCGAACAGAACCTGGTCGACTGCTCCGACAGGAACGACGGGTGTGACGGAGGTCTTGTGGACCTAGCCTTCCAGTACATCATTGATGCAGGAGGTATCGATACAGAGGCAACCTACCCCTACAAGGCAGTGGTGAGTAAACTAACAATAGTTTGACTGTTATGTCTGCAGTATTACCCAATCATGATCAAAGTAAATTGTTCAAGAGCCAGTCTGAATAAAAATTATGATTGAAATCAAGCCCCAACAATTCGAAGATCAGTGCATAATCAAATAGTAGAAGGATTGAATCGGATCAAAATACAAATCTTTATAATACACCCGGCCCCCACTCAGTGTTATTTAAGGTACGCATATGTGTGTTCCCAGCAACCCCCCCCCCCCCCCTTTCAGCATAAGTCCCGTGTGTAAAGTCAATACGGGTAGATCTTTTTTCTTTGTTATACGAGCCTTGTCAGTACCCCAGCCCCCCCCCCCCCCCTTCAGCAAAATTCTGGTGTGTAAAGTCAATACGGGCAGATCTTTTTGTTTGTTACGAGCCGGAGATTTTGGGAACACGCATGTGGTCCCTCCGTTCCCGAAGTGAGGGAGGGCGGGATAATACGGGGGACCACCGGATTGGTTGAAGCTAGAAAACCCGTCTTTAGTCAGAAGCAGTCGCAGGTTCACTATACCGAAGGCTTCAACCTCAAGGATCTTCTAGTAAGAGGTTCACGCGTGATCGAAATCCTAGTAAAAAATAATCCCAAGACGGAAGGATTTTGTTTCATAGATCTTTTGAAATTAGGCATACGGCCTCATAGTTCCCAGCGATGAATGTATTGGTCTACTGGACAAATGGTTTCGTGGATCTTCGGTCTGTCGGTCTTCATCCTATCGGGAGGATAGAAAATACCAAATTTACGTTGTGCCATTTCTCCTCTATCTCCAGGATGACAAATGCCACTTCAAGACGGCTAACGTAGGCGCTACCGTCACAGGTTATACTGACGTCACCTCTGGTTCTGAGAAGGCACTGAAGAAGGCTGTAGCCCACATTGGTCCTATCACGGTCGCCATTGACGCCAGCCATATGTCCTTCAAGCTTTACAAGTCTGGTAAGGATATCGCCAGACCATACACTAATGATAGCCATACAGATTGGGCTCAAAGATGGTGAAACAAAGTCTTTGAACCCCCCCCCCTAAAATGAAAACAGAGCCGTATATTACTTCAGTAACACCAGTGTCGGTCTGGAATTAATCTTGTCGGTGTAAAACGAGGTATTACACTCTAGGTAGATAAACTGTATCTAAACAATGTTTGCCTAAGACGAACATGTCCTCTATTAAGAAAGTTTTGGAAAGAACTGTTTTAGGGAAAGGTAACAAACTTTATGGAAACAGGGTGAAGAGGGTCATGATGGGAAAAAGGGAAAGAAAATGTGCATTTTGAAAATACCAAAATCACAATCCTGAAGTTAGGTATATATATATATATATATATATATATATATATATATATATTTCTCTATCTCTTATATCTCTATCTCTCTTTCTAATTATCCTATTCCTTTGAGAGGGGCAACTTGGGTGAAACATCAGCGACAAACCACTGCTTTTATAAAAGAATGAATGAAATACATGTCTACAAAATACAACAATTTAATGAAGACATTTTGTTTACAGGTGTGTACAACGAGCCTGATTGCAGCACTACCCGGTTGGGCCATGCTGTTCTCGCAGTCGGCTATGGAACCACCAGTGATGGAACCGATTACTGGATTGTCAAGAACAGGTCAGTTTTGGGCACTTTGAGAAATTTGTTTGGAAAAGGGTTTATTGCCATATCTCACTTTATAAAATCCGTTAGGGTTTGACTTTTTAACCTTTCTTGTTGTAAGTATCATGAGGGTATATAACTTACATGAATAATGTAGGCCTATCCCCAAATTGTCTTCATGTCTTTTTTGAAAATAACTACCTTATACCACATTATGTAGGCCTACCTTTGTAAAGAGTGCATTTTTTCATGTTTCACTTCATGACCTCTATCATCGTTCTTTAACCTTTAAATCTAGTTGATTTGCATATAATGAGGGGTTACACTTGAATCATGTAGGAATGTCCCCAAATGCTTGCTAGTCTTTTGTGAAGACTTACTTTAAACTGTATCCTGTACTTTTGTATTAAATGGCGTAAATGTGCTTTCAAAGCAAGTTTTAGCATGTGTCCTTTGATGAACTTTGAGCTGTAGGCTAATATGTACCACTAGGAGAGGCATGTCAACTAATTGAATTCATATTCTAATAATGATCATCGGTGTTTATAAACTACGAAAATAAATTAAAAAACATCAGACAACCGTCCCGTAGAAATTCAAGCGATCAATAAGATCTACAAAGCCTAAATATAAGGTTACATGACAAAACTGATTTCTCCGAATCAACCATCAGTCATTGGAGACTTCAATCACAATTTTGATCAATTCATAATTTGCAGTTGATTTCTTCCTTTCTTTCTTTCACAGCTGGGCAGAGACATGGGGAATGAATGGATACGTATGGATGTCTCGTAACAAGGACAACCAATGTGGCATCGCTACTGAAGCTATTTACCCTCTGGTGTAATCGCCATTCAATATTGCTTCCGCCAAGAATCTGTTCGTGCAAGAACATCAAGTCATTTCTGAGGACATCCAATAAAACTATGGTCCACTTCTCACCTTATATTATGGGCCTAACAATAGCAAATGACAATAACAATAACACTATCATTATAACGACAATAGCTGGCAGCTGTACTGATGTGCATTATCCATCCCAAGGATTACAACAAAGCACTATTACTTAGCCAAAGTTCCCCAAGGTACTGTGAGCACACCCTTAAGCTTTACTCAATTTAGATAGCAAATTATGGAAACATAATCAATAATGATAATAGCAGAACTGATGTGCGCATATCCAGCTCAAATGATAGTACAAGGTATGGCTTTAGTCAAGGTTTCCCGAGGTAATGCAATGTGGGATAAAATAAGTTTTACATGACCCGTCGATGTCTCGGTTTGATATCAATATCACACGAATTCCTTTTTAATAACCTCTTATCCTTTTATTTTTTCGAATACATCGACGATGACGTCGAGACTTTACAATCACACTATCTATGCACCCCTTTCTTATCTGAATAGGAACAACATCGGATTAAATAGGGGCAAATTAAACCATGTCCCTAAATGTCGTTGGCTATAAGAATGCAATGTTGTAAGAAGACGTACATTTCCAATATTCAATGTGGGATTTTCTATTCATGTTGCAATTCATTTTCATATTTCTACGTCATGATTCGTAATCTGTATATTATCTTTGTTACTTGTTGCATTACTATACACATGATGATATTTTAAACAATCATTGAGTCAATTAAAAAATCATTTCTCAATTTATTTAAATGTCACCTGCGCCTGTGTCACTATACAGTGCGACCCAGAAAAAACGAAACCGAGAATTATCGATGTTTTATCATGACTTAATCAAAATTATAATTAATAAATGACAAATATTTGTAAAGCTTAGATCATTCTCTTTCACGTGATGCATGAAGTCTTTCGTCTATGTCTGATCGTCAACGAAACGGAGTTAAAGGGCCCATGACATCGGAATACAAATGTATTCCTGTTGGTGTACAGTACTGCATACATCTCATATTTTGATATGTAAACTTCTGAATTTGTTTCATAGATTTTTAAACATTTTTTTTTAAATATTTGTTATTCAAACTTGCTAAGCTCCACCCCACAAACCTCCAGATCTCATTCCCCTTGTGACATGATGCTCACTTAAAATGTCTTAAGAGTTTAATATGTGAATTTCACAATGGCTTTTAAAATGATAAACGTGTACAAGTCATGTAAGTTTATTAGAATCAAGTTAATTCTTCACACTTTCTAGCAAATCTTATTTGAATGCCTATAAATACATCAATTTCAGAATCATGTGGCATTTTATGACCGTCTTGTGGTGTATATTTATGGTATTAGTATCAAATAAAATACGCACGCAGAGCACTTTAACCTTGGAATAATAAGAATGAAATATTTATTATCTTGAGCTTTACTTGCCTGTAAACTTAATAAAGATATAAAATGAAATAAATTGAAGTCACGAGCAGAAACCAGGATTATCATAGAGGGAGGGGTACATGTAATCTGACAAGCAAATTACCCCCCCCCCCCAACAAAAACAACAACAATATATACAAAATAAGAAAAAATAAATGAATAAATAAATAAATCAAATGGTTCTAAATATTATTTACCAGTGTTCTAAAAGATGAATAAGCGAGCAAAGAAAAAACAAATAAACAAATGTAGCACTTCTTTTGGTGTTATTTGTTTGTGTAAAAGAGCGTAGGGATAAGGGCCTGGAGGAGAAGAATAGTATGAGCAAATGAGACACCTAGACCACCCGCCGCCCCCTCCCCTATTAAAATCAGCGGACTTTCGTATTTTCGAAATTCGTATTTCATTTTCCAAGTCATACCGGTGCCGCCCCCAATCCTTCCAGTGCCCCCTCAATGGGTAGACTCCCGCTACTCCACTGACAATGCTAGAGAAAGAGGGTTGCCTCTTGGTGAATAAGGGTAAGGGTAACATCTCCTAACATGAAATGGTGTCGGCTAATTTATATCGTTGTTGAAATATTGGGCCTTTTAAAACCGTTTTTCTTTCACCTTTCCGAAAAGAAAAAAAATCTGGACTTGCAAATGCTGAGCACGTCCCCACAGACAGTGCGACGTGTAATACGTGTTCTTTCAATCACAACAAAATTACCACCTAATTGTGATTTATTTAAAGAGTGTTCATTTATTTAGGACACTTTTTTAAAGTAATTTTCATTGCCAATCACTTATATCGCCACTGTGGACAATGCTGTTGACGGGCGACATTAATGGCAAGACATTGTGCAGGAAACACTCAAATATGCGTACTCATATTAAACAAAAAATTGTCATGATTCCCATTTGCTGTTCAGTGCTCATAAAATCTACGACATGACGCAAACCACAGGGTAAACACCATTCACATTGTTCTCAACAACAAAATAGGTACCTCTCTAGAGCCAAATATGATATTCTTTGAGCTTTTGTGTTTGCTTGGCAAAGTTGAACGTTGAACTATATAGATTGGGCATGTGACTCTCGCAATCTATAGACGCCAAGTGCATGGTCCACCTGTATAGCTTGTGATATCCCTGCTTGCTATTCACGGGTAACTCCTCGGCAAAAGTAGATTGTTTCTAAATTGCTCTCTGGTATTCAGGTAGGTAAGGACATCACTTATTTTTATTTCAAGAACTTTCAAGTTATTTAACAGTTAATAAGTACGCGTAGGTTTGGGTGGTTTTGTTGTTGTTTCCTTTTAAAAGAGCATGGCTTATGTGAAACCACTTAGTAAACGTTTATCATACGTCACAGCCACTTTAATGTTGCAATAAGGAAATGTGTGTTCATTTGAATAATCTGTTCTCCTGGTAAGAGACGTCAGTTCATTAAGGATCTACATTTTATCTTGCATGCAGCATTATTGTCTTAGAGGCGTTTGTCGTTTATTTTCATAGCAACCTAAATCTCTGCAGTCATGAAGTATCTGAGTGTATTGCTGGTGGCAGCTTGCGTGGTCAGCTCGCTGTCGATGTCGTTCGTCGACTTCGACGAGGATTGGAACCAGTGGAAGAACGAACACGGCAAGCGATATCTAAGCGATGAGGAGGAAGCGTCAAGGAAACTGATCTGGGAAAAGAACCTCGACATCGTCATCAAGCACAACCTCAAATACGACTTGGGCCACTTCACCTACGCACTCGGAATGAACCAGTTCGCTGACTTGGTTAGTACGAAAAGGAAGGATAGAATATTAAAAACTGAATAACAAGTTTGACTCTGATTTACAAAATTTCTCAATACGTTCACAAATGTAATGTAATATTATGTAAGGAGAAACTGATAAAAATGTACGCATTGGAATAGAAGGAATAGGAGCATTGGCGTAGATATGGGGGCATGAGGCATGCGCCTCCTTGAATCTAAGGATAGGTAACAGGGAAAGCGTGGAGAGAGCCCTTTATGGTTTAGGCTACGCCAATAACTACGGGGATATATGTGCTCATGTTTGTCCTTATTTAGGCTTAGTATTCCTCCTCCTCCTCGTTTTTCTACTTCTTTTCCCCCTTCTCTTCTTCCTCCTCTTCCTCCTCTCTCTTCTTCTTTTTAAACTTATCCCTCTCCTCCTCTTCCTCCTTCCCTTTCTTAAAATAAATGTTGAGGAATTAATTTATGCCATTATGAATGACCCATAACACCTTCAAAAGATTAATCGATAATTGTTGGTCAAAATTTCAGTATGTTGCACGTGATCCATCTCTACAGTGTGCCCCCAAATCTGTTGTGTCTGTTAAACAACCATTAAGAAGAAGCGATCGGAAGACCAACAGGACTACATTTTCTGTCAAGGCCCGGTATCAAGGGCATTTTTTTAATAGAAATCTCGTGATCTCTGATATCTGTGATGTTGGACCCTGATCTTAAATGAATACATCACGAGGTTGGGTCAAATATTGACAAAGAAGTCAAATAGGCTTAGCTCACGAGAATTGTTTATTATCTTCAACTATTCTTGAACTTGCCAATAACTGATTGTGGTTAAAAGATCATGAACTTCGTAAATAGAACCTTGAAACTTGTGAAATAATCGTAGATTCTTTAAATGTCTATACCGAGAGACGTGTGACATGTAATAAAATCGAATTGGTACCAAGAGGGCGTGACAGCACTAGGTCCATGTGACTAAAATAGATTTCTTATACATGTAGCTTCGTTCTTATTGAGATAATTACATATAATATAAAAACACCCCTTTTTTCATACATCACAGAATGCTCAGTGCAAAAATTATTCTTGAGTTGTGTTTCATTGTGTTTTTAAAAATGGACATCCATGAACGTTAGAAAAATACATCATTGCTTGATTTTGTATGCATTTTTTCATTGGATCCCTACCCCATAACCCCTCCCCCCACACCCACACACATATCGATCTATGTTTTATTGCCATTATTATTATTATTATTATTTTTTATAAACACACAATGGAAAAGTAGATTACCATGACTAATACGCGATGTAATATCATAATCATCAATATTCACTAAGGCTAATAATACCTCCTCCCCCCTCCAAAAAAAGGCAGAAAAAGATAAGTTTATATCAAACATAAGCGTTGATAAATACAAAGTACGTTAATTTATAATGATAACTGTATCATTAGTATCAGTGTTATAAATTAAAAGGATGAGACTTATAATACAAAATATAGAGAGAAAAATTATTTTGAAATGGGAACTGTTCATGATTTGATGCATCCTTGAAATTGTTTCAACAGAAACTAGAAAATTGCTAAATAACTTACAAATGCATGTTTACCTTACAGCAAAATGAAGAGTTCGTCGTCATGATGACTGGTTTCCGAGTGAATGGCACATCAAAGGCGGCTAAAGGATCCACCTTTCTCCCATCAAACAACATCGGCGACCTCCCAAAGACCGTCGATTGGCGCACCAAGGGTTACGTAACTCCTGTCAAGGACCAGGTACATGTACTACTAAACATTAAGACCCAGCAAACACAAAGCGTCCAGCAAAACATCCTATGGATAATAGAACATGTTGTGGTATAGTGGTTCATTTACTGGACTCTTAATCTAAGAGTTGAGAGTTCGAATCCCAGCCTTGCACTAATGTCCTTTGGCAAGATGGCAAGATTGTAATCCACACGTATCACTCTCCACCCATATACCTGGCAATAGGTCGGGTAATTATTTCACTGCCCGGTGGAAGAGCAGTATTAATATTAATACAGAAGCGGCTACCTTAGGTAAAAGACCCAATTATTACAATTTTTAAGTCCCAAGAACGTTTTGTGTCCCCTAGGTAAACATCTGTCATTGACACACAAAAATGACACCATACATTGACATCTTATTATCTAATTTTTCACATCGGAAGACGAATCCAAATCGATGTTTTCACGATAACACGGGGATAGCACAACAATTCTTTTCTTTTATTCAAATTGTCATTACGGGGCTTATAATATCTCCTCTTTCCAGGGACAATGTGGTTCATGCTGGGCGTTCAGTGCTACAGGATCTCTGGAAGGACAGCACTTCAAGGCAACGGGTAAACTGGTGAGCCTGAGCGAACAGAACCTGGTCGACTGCTCCGGCAAAGAGGGCAATGAAGGATGCAATGGAGGTCTTATGGACCAAGCCTTCCAGTACATCATTAAAGCAGGAGGTATTGATACAGAGGAAAGCTACCCCTACAAGGCAATGGTGAGTGTAATAAATGGTAACAATAGTTTGTCTGTCATGTCTGCAGTATTACCCAATCATGATCAAAGTAAATTGCTCAAGAGCCAGTCTTAATAAAGATCATGATTGAAATCAAGCCCCAACCATTCGAAGATCAGTGCATAATCAAAAAGAAGGATTGAATCGGATTAAAAAAATACAAATCTTTACAATACGGGGGACCCCCGGATTGGTTGAGGCTAGAAAATCCGTCTTTAGTCTTTATACCGAAGGCTTCAACCTCAAGGATCTTCTAGTAAGAGGTTCACGTGGTTGAAATCATAGGAATTTCCCCCAAGACGGAAGGATTTTGTTTCATAGATCTTTTGAAAATAGGTCTGCCTCAAAGTTCCCAATGATGAATGTATTGGTCTACTGGATATTTGGTTTCGTGGACCTTCGGTCTCCATCAATAAAGGAAGGATGGAGAATATCTTATTGACACTATCACCAATTTTCATTGTGCCATTTCTCCTCTATCTCCAGGATGGCCAATGCCACTTCAAGAAGGCTGACGTAGGCGCTACCGTCACTGGCTTCACTGACGTCACCTCTGATTCTGAGAAGGCACTGCAGAAGGCGGTAGCCCACATTGGTCCTATCTCGGTCGCCATTGACGCCAGCCATATGTCCTTCCAGCTTTACAAGTCTGGTAAGGATATCGCCAGAGCATACACTAATGATAGTCATACAGATTGGGCTCAAAGCTAGTGAAACAAACCATTTGTACCCCCTAAAATGAAAACAGAGCCGTATATTACTTCAGTAACACCAGTGTCGGTCTGGAATTAATCTTGTCGGTGTAAAACGAGGTATTACATTCTAGGTAGATAAACTGTGTCTAAACAATGTTTGCCTATTGTGAAAGACGAAAATGTCCTCTATTTTTTTTAAAAATTTCGTTTAAGAAAGTACCTTCTTAGGAAAAGTTAACAAAGTTTATGGAAGCAGAGTGAAGAGGGTCATGATGGGTACAAGGGAAAGAAAATCTGCATTTTCAAATTCTAAAATCACAAACCTGAAGCTATGTATTTTTCTCTCTTATTTATCTGTCTCTCTTTCTCATTTTCCTATTCCTGTTCCTTTCAGCGATACACCACTGCTTTTTATAAAAGAATGAATGTAATGCATCGAAAATAATATCGCTAGTGACATTCGTTTGTCTCACAATTTATGGTTAACAAGGGATCTAAAAGTTCACACCGTTTCGTGCGCCGCTGCAACACTTCGTCAGGTGATAAAATATATTGTAATTCATGTCAACAAAATACTAAACTAAATGACGACATCTCGTTTTTTTTACAGGAGTGTACAACGAGCCCGATTGCAGCTCTACCTTGTTGGACCATGGTGTTCTCGCAGTCGGCTATGGAACCACCAGTGATGGAACCGATTACTGGATTGTCAAGAACAGGTCAGTTTGGGCACTTTGTGAAATTTGTTTGGAAAGGAGTCTATTGCCATATCTCACTTTATAAAATCCGTTAGGGTTTGACTTTTTTTTACCTTTCTTGTTTTAAGTATCATGAGGGTATATGGCCTATATGAATCATGTAGGCCTATCCCCACATTGCCTTCATGTCCTTTTGAAAATATCTATCTTATATCACATCATGTAGGTCTACCTTTTAAAACGGTGCATATTTTCATGTTTCACTTCATGACCTCTGTCATTGTGCTTTAACCTTTAAATCTAGTTGATTTGCATATAATGAGGGCATACACAAGAACCATGTAGGAATGTACCCACCTTGCTTGCTAGTCTTTTGAGAAGCATTACTTTAAACTGTATCCTGTACTTTTGAATTAAATGGCGTAAATGTGCTTTCATAGCAAGTTTCATGATGTATCCTTTGATAAACTTTAAGCTGTAGGCTAATATGTACCATCAGGAGAGGCATGTCAACTAATTGAATTCATATTCTAATAATGATCATCGGTGTTTATAAACAACTACGAAAATAAATTAAATATCAGACAACCGTCCCTTAGAAAATCAAGCGATAAATAAGATCTACAAAGCCTAAATATAAGGTTACATGACAAAACTGATTTCTCCGAATCAACCATCAGTCATTGGAGACTTCAATCACAATTTAGATCAATTAATAATTTGCAGTTGATTTCTTTCTCTCTTTCTTTCACAGCTGGGCAGAGACATGGGGAATGAATGGATACCTGTGGATGTCTCGTAACAAGGACAACCAATGTGGCATCGCTACTCAAGCTAGTTACCCTCTGGTGTAATCTGCATTCAATACTGCTTCCGCCATGAATCTGTTCGTGCTAGAACATCAAATCATTTCTGAGGACGTCCAATAAAACTATGGTCCACTTTTCACTTTATATTATGGGCCTAACAATAGCAAATAAAAATAAAAATAACACTATCCATGTGCACATATCCATCATCCATCCCAAGAATTACTACAAAGCACTATAACTCCCGCTTTGGCCAAAGTATCCAAAGGCACTGTGACCACACCCTAAAGCTTTACTCAAGATAGCACATTTTAGAAATATAATTAATAATGATAATAGCAGAGCTGAAGTGCACTTCGTCTATGTATTCGAGAAAAAAAATTAAAGGATAAGAGGTTATTAAAAAGGAATTCGTGTGATATTGATATCAAACCGAGACATCGACGGGTCATGTAAAACTTTTTTTATCACACATTGTATTACCTCGGGGAATATTCTACCCTGTACTATCATTTGGGATGGATGTCGAGACTTTACAATCACACTATCTATGCATCCCCTTCTGATCTGAATAGAAACAACATCGGATTAAATAGGGGTAAATAAACCATGTCCCTAAATGTCGTTGGCTATAAGAATGCAATGTTGTAAGAAGACGTACATTTCCAATATTCAATAAGTGGGATTTTCTATTCATGTTGCAATTCAATTTTATATTTCTACGTCATGATTCGTAATCTGTATATTATCTTTGCTACTTGTTGCATTTCTATGAACATGATGATATTTTAAACAATCATTGAGTCAATTAAAAGATCATTTCTCACCTCATTTGAGTGTCACCTGCGCTTGTGTTACTATACAGTGCGACCCAGAAAAAACGAAACCGAGAATTATCGATGTTTTATCATGACTTAATCACAATCACATCAATAATTCTCGGTTTCGTTTTTTTCTGGGTCGTACTGTACATTAATAAACGGAACCAAGAACTACAGAAAAAGGGCATTTGACAGGTTTCCATAGGAGAGTGGGTAGACGTCTAATTGTTTCATTGTTTCCTTTTAAAAGCATGGCTTATGCGAAACCAGTTAGTACAGATTTTCCATACATCACAGTGTTGCCAATTTGTGATTCACTGATGATAACTTCAAATATTCATAAATTTCCTTCATTTATTGATCATTCTAAAGAGTCATAGAGATTGATCGATAAAGCTCTGAGAAGATATAAACTTTATCTATCAAGAATAAGCCATATTGTTACATTTATTTCATGACAAAATAAGAAAACGTAATGTGCACCAGAGTATGTTTATTATTATGATGCTTCTCTTAAAATGTCTTAATACTTTAATATGTGAATTTCACAATGGCTTTTAAAATGATAAACGTGTACAAATCATGTAAGTTTATTAGAATCAAGTTAATTCTTCACACTTTCTGGCAAATCTTAACTGAATGCCTATAAATACATCAGTTTCAGAATCATGCGGCATTTTATGACCATCTTGTGACTGGTGTATGGTATTTGTATCAAATAAATTACGCACGCAGAGCACTTTAACCTTGGAATCATAAAAATGAAATATTCATTATCTTGAGCTTTACTTGCCTGTAAACCTAGTAAAGATATACAAAGAAATAAATTTTCGTCACGAGCAGAAGCGAAACCTGGATTATCATACCCGGGGGAGGGGGGGGGGGGGCATGTAATCTGACAAGCAACCCCCTCCCCCCCCCCCCCCAGAAAAAAAGAAAAAAATATTTCTAAAAATATTCTAGTGTGCTAAAGATGAATAACCGAGCAAATACAAAACAGACAAACTAAATGTAGCATTTCTTTTGCTGTTCTTTGTTTGTGTACAAGGGCGTGGGGGTACTGGCCTGGATAAGAGGAAAAGGATGAACAGATGAGACACCTAGACCACCTGAAGCACCCTCCCCTTTGTCACTTGTAAATTCGTATTTCATTTTCGAAGTCATACCGGTGCCACCCCGCCCCCACCCGCCCCAACCCTTCCAGCAGTGGCGGATCCAAGGGGCCGGGGGGGGGGGGGGGGGTGGGGCCTCCCTTGGGAAAAAAAACAGGTCAAAACACGTTAATTTTACCTTTATTTGCTAAAAAGAAGACGGGCCCCCTCCCTTGGGGAAAAATTAAATTAGTGCTCATACTCCCCCCCCCCCCCGGCTTATTCACCGGCTGACTGTTTCGCCGCTAAATATTTTCTCACGAATTGGGCCCCCTCTTTGGCCCCCTCCTCTGCCGCCGGGTTTATCAGCCCCTGCCTTCCAGTGCCTCCTCAATGGGTAGACTCGCGCTACGCCACTGACAATGGTAGAGAAAGAGGGGTGCCTCTTGGTGAATAAGGTTGAGGGTGACATCTATTAAAGGTATTACAAAGTTTTGGGAATTTTGAAAATTGGGTGGATAGTGATTCTTTACAGTTTTGAAATATTTGGATGTCCCTGTGGATGTATTATAATCACTAGAAAATTTAGCCCCTAAAACACCTCTGCCTTCGAGAAAAACTGAATATAAAAATTTACCGGTGCTCCCGGTAAATTTTGATGAATTTCGAATGGCGCCTACGGCCGTACAAGGGTAGCTGCGACCATGAAAATCTCAGAATATGTAGTTGTGATGTATAATTTCCAAACGGGAATAGCTAATCGGTCGATTTTAGTCAAGAAACATTGTTTTATAGCTTAATTAATATCTTGACCTTGAGAGGGAGCTATACAACATAAAGAGTTTATCATAAATAGTTTCATAACTTTAGAGTCGATTTCAACCGCGACAACGATCACTGAATATTATAGGATCGCATATGCTTCCAATTTGTTCATTTGAACCAAATTCATGACCCCATACCAAAACTTTGTAATACCTTTAACATGATATGGTATACAAATAATACACAGCAGTGAGGGCATTTGTAAGAATTACCCACACGAGGTACCTTTGGAACAGTTTGGACTGTTTTGAAGGTACCGAGTGTTGGTAATTACACTAATGCCCGAACAAAATGATGTGTATTATTTGTTTTATAAGATTATGTTTTTAATTTTTTTAATAAAATGATGTTTCATAACATTGGATAATGACCGGTCATTACCGTTGGATAATGACCGGTCATTATCCAAATTACGCGTTAGGCAAATTAAATGCCTTGTCACGTGTACGCTTTCAACCAATCATTTGATTAGGATCCACGTCATTATCTTATAATGTCGGCTAATTCATATCGTTGTTGAAACAGTGGGCTTTTTAAAACCGTTTTCCTTTCATCTTTCCGAAAAGAAAAAAAATGTGGACTTGCAAAGGCTGAGCACGTCCCCACAGACAAAATAAGGACAATGCGACGTGTAATACGTGTTCTTTCAATCACAACAGAATTACCCCTTAATTTGGATTTATTTAAAGAGTATTTTATATACGACACTTTTTTAAAGTAACTTTCATTGCCAATCACTTATAACGCCACTGTGGACAATGCTGTTGACGGGCGACATTAATGGTGGGACATTGTGCAGAAAACACTCAAATATACGTGCAGAAAACACTCAAAAAAGCTTTGTCATGATTCCCATTTGCCCTTTTGCTCATAATCTACGACATGACGCAAAGCCAAATATAACATTTTGTGGAGCTTTTGTGTTTGCTTGGCAAAGTTGAACGTTGATCTAGATTGGGCATGTGAGTCTCGCAATCTATAGACGCCAAGTTCATGGTCCAACCTGTATAATTTGTGATATCCCCTGCTTGCTATTCACGGGTAACTCCTCGACAAAAGCAGATTGTTTCTAAATTGCTTTCTGGTATTCAAGTAGGTAAGGACATCACTTCTTTTTATTTTAAGAACTTTCAAGTTAATTAACAGTTAATAAGTACGCGTAGGTTTTGGTGGTTGTTTTGTTGTTTCCTTTTAAAATTATGGCTTATGTGAAACCACTTATTACACGTATTCCATACGTCACAGCCACTTTAATGTTGCAATAAGGAAATGATTCAAGTGATTTTATTTTTCATGCAAAACATAATACAATGAATAATTATATTACAAAAATATGCAATGAAACGATAAATATAATAGAAAAGCACGAGAAAAGAGGAACTAACTAACAAGCAGAGCTTGTTGAAGTGTTAGTTCCTCTTATGCTGTTTTACAATAAAACATGAACAAAGTATGCTTAGAAAATCAATAAATAGAAAATAATATGTAGCGAAGAAATTATAGATTTTTTTTTTTTTTTTGGGGGGGGGGGGGGGGGGAGGGGAATAAAAGAAAGGAAAATGGAGGGAAATATTACAGGCAAATAGAAAGAAAGATACTAAACAAGGGAAAATGAATAAGTGGTTAGTGTGGGAATGAAAGTAGACATTATGGATTATTCTTAATGCACGCTCCTGCAAAAATTAATATTCGATCAATTAAAGTCTTACAAGGATTTCCCCATGCTAAAATCCCATAATTTAGGTAAGGCAAAATAAGGGTTGTATAAAGTGATGACAAAACCGGTAAAGGAAATGTATTTTTAACATGATTTATGACACCAATGTTTCTTGATAATAATTTACATAATTAATTGATATGCACTTTCCATGTCAATTTGCGATCAACATGAATTCCAAGGAATTTTTGTACTTTGAACACATTCTAGTTCGATACCATTTATTTGAATAGGACCAGGAAGATGATCAACAGTGTCAGTGTTGCTAAATATCATATAATTTGTCTTTTTAATATTCAATGATAGTTTATTGGCTTGTATCCAACTTTGAACCAAAACTAATTCCGAGTTAATTGTATTTAGGAGAGTTTGTGGGTCATGGCATGAGAGAAAGATATTAGAGTCATCAGCAAATAATATGAAAGATAAAATATAAGTTGATCGTTTGAATAATTTATATATAGTATGAAAAGAAGAGGGCCAAGAAGAGAGCCTTGAGGCACAGGTAATGCTTTTGATTGATGACTGGAAGTTATTTACAGAGGTGTATTGAGTTCTGTCTGAAAGGTAGCTACTAAACCACTCAGATCAAGGGCCTTCTCTCTGACACCGTAGTGAGACAGTTTATTAAGGAGAATTTTATGGACAATAGTATCGAAGGCCTTTGAGAAGTCTAGAATAAACTGATTGTGTTAGAAGAGTCATGAATAGCACAAACAATGTTATTAATGAGTGTTAAACA
>JAVYIG010016967.1:0-28523 GCA_035222895.1 Strongylocentrotus droebachiensis
GAACAAACCATATTTCTGTAATATATTCTTTGTAACTTTATTAGGTTTTTTTATTTCTCAGTTTTCCCTTTTGCAACTAGTAAGTACTGTTCAAATCAATTATCTTGTACATATTTTACTCAACTTTACAAAACCTAAAACTGTGTGAAAATCAGCTTTCTAGAGAAAGAGGGATGATTGTTGACATAAAGTATGTTTTTTGTCTCCCATGTTTTTAATTGATTTAATTTATGTTGATATGCACATTTGTAATGTAAGATGTCTACATGTAAGTCATGTATATCATATTCTCACTTTCTCAGCCCTTAAAATATAGAAATACTCAATCAAATTAATCTGAAACAAAACACTTAAAATTTTAATATCCATCTAGGATTTTTTTTCCTCTTTTTTTTTCTCCTCTTTTTTTGTTGTTTGAATTGTTTCGAACCAGCTACAGTGTAGATTTATCCTGCAAGTGGTTGTTGTTTTGGCAAAATGAATGAAACACTTCAAAATGTTCTAGATATTTTATCCAGTTTAACGCTTTGCATTGACCTTTTAAATGGCATTTGGTGAATAACCTGAATTACTTGTATCCAGTGTATCATTCTTATGTGATAAAGAGTCTACAATATACTTTCATCCATGTTTTATATCAAATATGTTTAATCTTGAATCTCTAATTTTTGTGTCGTTTTAGCTGGAGCAGATGAACATTGAAATTCGCAACATTCCATCCGCAGAACGCCAGAAGTTCACCACCAGGTTAAAAAGCTACCAGACTGAGCTGAATCGGCTAGAAAAAGATCTTGTGAGATAATAGATATTCTTAGAAACTACTGCAGTCTACTTGAATATAATACTTTATGCAATTGTCTGAAACATAATTTCTGTAGCATTAAAAAGATCATAACTTGTCATGAAGCGTGATATCACTACATTAATATGGCCACTTTTTTCATAATTGTTGTCACAGGAATCAACTAATATATTTCCTTGATACACCAATAACAGTTTACATGAAAAAAACATGATTTCTTTCTTCTTTAGAAAAAAAAAATGTATTAGAAAATTTTGCAGATTAAACATGAGCCCCGTAATATTACTGATAAGATTAATATTACTAGGATAATGTTTGAATTATTAAATAATAGAAGAATTGGAAACTTGTCTTACAGGTTATGTTAGTAAAACATGTTTGTATTTTTGTTACCTTGGTGAGACCATAAGGGTTGATCATGATTTAATCTTTTTACTGACTGTATAATCTTTCTATTACTTTACAGAGACGATCCAAGGTGGCATCAAGAGACGATGGAGCAAGAGAAGAATTGCTTGGCCTCGACGATTATCGCAATTCAGAAGATCAAGTAAGGAATTGGTAGAAAACATAACATTTTAGGTATCCACCTCCATAGGAAATTTTGGATGATGAATTTTGAATTTTCCAGTCTTCTATTGAGGGAAAATAAAGGAAGAAAGGGGATTAGAAAAAAAAGACACTACACAAAATGTCGAGAAAATTCATATCAGGACTTTTTAATTTCCTTGCTTCTCCCCCCCTCCCCCCCCCCCCCCCCATCAAATTTAAGTGGGCCTAGGAGATGGGTGGGTTGGCAGGATTTCTTTAATCTTGTTCCCTGTAAATGCATCTCTCGCCCACCTCTAACAATCCTGAATATTCCCCTGGAACTGCTATGGCTCTTAAATACCTAAGATTTAATAAGGTAATAAGCGAGTTCGTAATTAGGATTTGCGCATGGGCAGATAAAGGTCATTCGTTCCCAATTATAAAACCATTGAGACGAATACTGGTATCATGCTCATGAAAGTAATGTAATCAGTATTCATTTATGCATGGACAGTACATTTATCCGATACACAGGTGGAAGTATTCTTCTCAAGAGGGCAAACAAAAATTATTCATGAAGCTTCTACATCACTTCGTTAGTGATTATTCTAAAACGGACAAGTGGGAAGTATCCAGCTTTTAAAAGATCTGTGGATATTTTGGAGTTTTGCGTTCCAAAATTATTTACGAACTGGCTTATTAATTCCTGACATGTGCTGCTGAAAGTTTGTAGCCATAGTCATGCATATCATCTTAATCGATTCACTTTCCAGAAAACAAGACTACTAGACAACACAGAGAGACTGGACAGAACATCAAGAAAATTAGATGCCGGCTACAGAATGACAATAGAGACAGGTAAGATGATGGAGTTTGGTGTAATTCTCGCTACCCTATATAGTAATATACATTCCCATAATGCATTGCCCCTCTGGTAAATCTGCGATTTTGCAGACACACTTACTTCCGGTGATTCTCAGACATGTATTCTGCTTTACTACGATATGCTGATAGTTCATTAATCTTTCTTGATACACGGTTAGAATATTTATGAATTAAAAGTAATACATATAGTTGTTGTCAGTAGCTATGAAGAGTTAGTTGTTCATTATGTTGTGATATAAGTTGTATAGGACCCTTCTTACCGGTGTATTGTATGGTGGGAATGTCGGCAACTGCAGGCTAATTAATGACTTGACCAGTAATTATGTTTATTGGATTATTCATTAGCTTCAAACATGTACGTTAAACTTAAAATAAGGAGAATATATGTGTTAGTATCTTATGTCAGTAGCTATGAAGAGTTAGTTGTTCATTATGTTGTGATATCAGTTGTATAGGAGCCTTCTTACCGGTATAATGTATGGTGGGAATGTCAGCAACTGCAGCTAATTAATGACTTTACCAGTAATTATGTTTATTGGATTATTCATTAGCTTCAAACATGTACGTTAAACTTAAAATAAGGAGAATATATGTGTTAGTAGCTGTGTCAGTAACTATGAAGAGTTAGTTGTTGACTTCATTATGTTGTAATATCAGTTGTATAGGAGCCTTCTTACCGGTATATTGTGTGGTGGGAATGTCGGCATCTGCAGCTAATTAATGACTTCACCAGTAATTACATTTATTGGATTATTTATTAACTTACAGAGCAACTTGGGCAAGATATCGTGGATAACTTGCATAGAGACAGAGAAAAAATTGACAGATCAAGAAATAGAGTGAGTACTTACATGTTGTAATTCAGATTATTATTCTTTGGTATTCAATAATGATAAAAAACACAGGAATTCAAAATAATTTTATGCATCTACTGTTAAAAATTAATACTCTGTAATACAAAACTCTGTAATACAAAAGAGGGTACCGTAATGAAATTGAATCCAATAGACATTTTTTCTTAAAGAAATTAGTGCTATAAGACTTTTTTGTGATAACACGATTATTTGATACAAAAGAATTCAGAAGAAAAAAAACAGATAATAGTTCAGATTTCCAGCAGTTTGAAACATTTTGCAGAACTATTGAAACATTGAAACATGAGTACTGGCTAGCTAAAAAAAGGTTATATTAAAGCCCATCTGCACTAGTTTGGCCAGGGGGATTAGACCTCCCTGCAAGGTGACTGACAAGTGGTTATCTCATCAAATCAGCTCTCAATTAACATAAGAAAAAGGCTGCAAGTAGCTATGAGTAGTGCAGTGGGGCTTTAAAGGAAAAATGACTAAAAACAAGATTATTCTATGTGTGTTTGAATCATTATCCATATATCCATATATATAGCCAGCATGAATTATGGAAGAGAGTAACACAGCATAATGAAACCCCCCAAAAATCAATGCTTTTCTCTTCTCTCTAACCAGTTACGAGACATGGACTCCAACGTGGGCCAAAGCTCACGAGTACTCAGTGCAATGATGCGTAGGTATGGTGAATGTCGCCCCCTATATACTCAATTTATTCCATCTTGCTACTTTGTGGATATTTTTATTTCCTTTTTAAATACATGCTTGCTTCCCACCTGCATGTTTTGATACGCCTGACCTCTACAATGCAATCATGGGTTATGGCAGCAAAACCATAAGTCATAAGTGAGAAAAATTGTGTGCAGAATGGCTGATTATGAATGTAATATTTGTTTATTTCTTTTCTTTTCTTTTTTCATTTCATTTATTTTCACTTTTGTTGAAACATGGTTCCCCCTTCAGTTGTTTATCTGCTGCCCTTCAGGGCCATACGAAACAAAACGAAGCAAACTAAAAACAAAACAAAAACAAACAATGTAAGGAAGATATTCAATATTAAAATATAACAAATACACACAAAAATTGAAAGAGATTCATCCTGATATCATCCAAGAATTAATCTTTGTTACGTGTACTTCTACATCACCTGTAGACATGCAATTCCTATCAATGGTCCATATTTGAAAATCTTTCCTTTTCTCAAGTCTGGAGCTGTTTCTCTCTAAGTTGCCTCACAGTTGGCCAATATTTATAACTTTTGACTACTACTTTATTGTAGTGAAAATATTGTCAGATAAGTCAGATATAAATATTGTGTGATCAAACCTGTCTTAGCAGCCACCTGTCTAGAAAGACCATCTGTCTACAGTGGCCACTTTTTCTGTTTCCCTTGAATGGCCTTTATAGACAGGTTTGACTGTAAAACTAACAGTTTACTCCCATCCGTCCTGATGTAGTTTTTGTTCTATACATGTACTTTATACGTGTACTTCTATCAGATATGGCAATGAAATGCTTTTATCCTGCTTTGTAATTGCATTTGTGCTATCACACCATCATTATTTATTTGAATGGTAAATTTGTTTTGTAAAGAAGGCCTTGCAAAAATCACCCTATAATGGCTTTTACAGATGCAGATAACTAACTTGTAATTGTCTTGAAATTATTTATGACCTTAACATTGCATTCCCATTCTCTCAGATAGTTGACTAGTAAATCAGATTAGAGCATATTTTGCTTACAGTTCAACCTGCTGTAGCAGCTACCTGTATAGAAAGACCTGGGCTCTGATTAATAAGACTTGTTATCAATAACAAATAGCAACATTTCTATGAAAAACCTGCTCTCAGCCAGCAAATGCCAGGATTTCAATAGTTTTCAACAGTTATCGTAACTTGTTATTGATAAGTTTTATGAAACAGGGCCAAATTGTCTATAAAGACAAGTTTATTGTTTCCCTTGAATAGTGTTTTCTCTTCAAAATCTGTATTATAGCAACCTGTATATAAAGACCACCTCACTTTAAACATTACTTTTCATGTCACCCTAGAGCGGCCTTTATAACCAGTTTACTTTATCACAGTACAGTCAAACCTTACTTAGTTGACACTTCTATATAAATGCCACCTGTCTAAAGTGGCCAAGTATTTTGTCTCCCTTGAGAAAGAATGTGTCTTTTAGAACCTGTCTAGAAAGGCCACCTGTCTACAGTTATCACTTTTTTCTGTTTCCTTGAGTGGTCTTTATAGACAGGTTCGACTGTACAACTTTATATCACTCAATTTTTGCCCAACTATATATACAACTGTATACATGTATGTCATGGTTGGTGCCCCAACCACAAGTTTGTATTCAAACTTCTTTAGGGGCTCCTAACCCCACATTTTGTTTATTTTTCCACAAATTATTGTATATGTATTTTAATGGTTGAAATAAATTGAATTGAAATTGAATTAAAGATGAAATTATTTTTCTTTGCCTCATAGGATCCTTCAAAATCGACTAATAATGCTGTTCCTAGGCCTCATCATCTTAACCGTCATTATCCTGGCCATCTACTTCATCGCCAAGAAATGATAGCGGCTTCTCCTAGGTTACCCTGCTCATTCCTGCCTTTGAGAAGCAAACAGAGCCGACGTACAAGGAACGTAGAGTGTAGACGTGGCTGACGAGGTGTGCATTCCAATCCATCCCTAGGTAGCCAGTTGGTAGTATTGTGCATTAAACTGTTTTAGAATCAGAACTCTTGAGTGCTAAGTGCTTGACAGCGTTTGCATTATTAACAAAAGGCTCTGCTCTTTATACTATGAACATGACGAACAAAGAAAGAGGACAAAATATACAGCTCCTCATTCTACCCTCAACAATTGCTGTGGTAGACAAAGGAACATCCCTTCACAATCACTTCTATTATGTAAAAATGTGTAGAACAGGTGTCACATGCATATTCACCTGCTCGACACATGTTTACATAATAGCAGTGAAGGGATGTTCCTTTGTCTACCTGAGGAACTGTATATTTTGTCCTCTTTCTTTGTCCATCATGTTCATAGTGTAATTAGCTGCTCATTATATGCCACAGCCAGAAACTGAAATCTAGGCTCTGCTCGAGGCTTTAGGAATTGTAGTCAAGTGCCAAATCCAAGTCTATGTTTGCAGACTAGGTTTGGGGTTAGGGTTGCACTTGGTAAGAGAGATTTAGGTTTAGGGTTAGGTTTTGTGTTTGGTCCAGGGTTGAAGTTAATAATTTAGTTAGTCTAGGATATCTAGTTATTGACCATAGAGTACTGCAACTGTCGTACAACCCAAAATATATGTGAAATGGTAATTACTGGAAATGTTCATGTTTTGTGTATGTCTATGTGGGATGTGTAAATACAGAAGGGTATGAGAATATTTATTTGACAGCATTATAAAGGTTAAAGGCCAATTAAATTCATGTAATCACTTCATTGGTATGGAAGCAGAGAAGTAAGAGAAACAGAAAGGCAAAAGTTTGAAATATATCAAGCCAATAATAAGGGAGTTATGAATGTTTGAAAAATGAGATCATTAAATCCATGCCAATCTAAAATTAGCAATATGGTCAGTGGATTGTGACGTAGACATCAGACAGCTCTCCCATTTGTCCAGTACAAAAAAAAAATATCATTCATTTCTCTTTTTCTCCTAAGTACCTTCTCCCTTCGGACACTTCTCAAAATATATTATGGGTAGCACATTATTACAGGTCCTCTCAAAAGAAAAGGCCATCCTGAATACATTTTGATTGTTTACGTGTGTTGAAATAAATGGGAAAGTAGTCTGGCACTTTATTACAGTGACATAACTGAAGTGCTCATACGTGTAGTGATTACAACTTTCAAAAATTAATAACTTTCTTATCTTTTGTCAGATTTAATTCAAACTTTCAGCAGTCTGCTTCTTTAATTGTTTTACTTTTTGTTGATATAAATGTCTTCTTTATAAAAAAAATGGAACAAAATATTTCAAAAAAAATATAGCAGGAGATTAAAAGAACAAATTATACTATAACACCAGAAAACTTCGGAAATTGCAAACAACACCTTTTCACTAGGAAAGAACTCACAAATTGCCAAAACTCAATCTCTGTAATTGTTGTAATGAAATTTCTGCGAGGCATGACATTTTCACAAAGTTTGAGAACATTTCATGTGAAATTTTCTGGTTTTACAGTAAAGCCTTGTTCAGATATGTGGCAGTAAACCGCAACGTTTTAAAATATATTTTATGATGACGTCAAGTGTCATAGGCTTCACATTTCCTATCTTAGAACACAGAGCTATTAAATTGAATATGTGAAGACCTGTGTTGCATGCAGTTGCATCATTTTCATCCAAAAACACAAAACAGCTGTGTTGTTTTATTTTGCGGCGGTTTACTGTTTCATATCTGAACGAGCCTTAATTGCATTTGATAAGATGAATGTTTACATATGTACAGATATTTATTATGGCTACCAGTGCCACTTAATAAAACATCCTTTCTTCTGTCTATATACTGTATCGTCTGTTGAGAGCCAGAAGGGTGTTAACTGTCTCCAAATGTGCATGACTTGACACCATGTAATACAGCTGTGAGTGGATGTTATGTATATAGTCAATGTTGTTGTGCTAAGAGTAGGCCATCTGCAATCTTGCATGTATACATTTTGTTTATTTTTATTGAGTTTTTGTTTGACACAGCACTGACTGTATGTGTGATGCAATAGCCAAGTTTGTGAAGTAATGTGCATAGTATGTTTGATTATATAAAATCCTCATGGATCTGTTGGAATAACTACTATTTTCACCAGGAAGATAGGTCCTGTTTAGCATTTCTCACTATTAAAGATGCAATTATTATTGAGTCATAGTGTTAGCCTAGAATATTGTTTTTACTTTCACTGAATCTTTTGTTTGCCCTCAAATTTTCCAAACAGTATATCCAGATCATGTTATATGCTTGCTAAATGCATTGATCATTGCTTATTTGTGTTATAATTGATTTGGCATGAGGCGTAACACTATGAAGAATTAATAGTTAATTAATATTAATTGTACGTAAAGTAACGTAATACAGTTTTAAAAGGCATTAAAACTTGTATATCAATGAGGAGAGTTGAATCTAAAATTCATTGGGCTTAATAATTTTACTTTTGTTCTGCAAGATGCAAAACTTTGCAATTTGTGAAATATGATATATATATATATATATATATATATATATATATACGCCCTCTGTATTCCTCCTCCGACACTTCTTTTCTAGTCTTCACATTTGTCCTTTCCTTATCTTCTTTGATAAGTTTAATCCACGAATACCCCCACATGTAACATTTTTCTTGGATAGGTGATTTTATTATTGTATATAGTTTGTATGTAATGTAAGGTTATTCAATGTGTATATTGTGTATATTTGTCACATATAGAAGAGTATATATATTATAAAAATAACGGTGAATACAAAAGGAAAAAAGAAGAATACAAGGCTCATTTTTTAATATTGATGGATTTCCACTATTTTAGAGTTCAGATACCATGGTGAGAGAGTGAGAGAGAAAAGGGAGGGGGTGAATGAGATAGTGAAATAGAGAGAGAGAGAGAGAGAGAGAGGGGGGGGGGGGGAGACAGACAAAGGGAGAGGGTGGATGAGAGAGTGAAATAGAGAGAGGGAGGGGTGAATGAGAGAGGGAGGGGGAAAGACAGTGGGAGGGGTGAATGAGAGAGTGAAATAGAGAGAGAGAGAGGGGGGGAGACAGGCAGAGGGAGGGGTGAATGAGAGTGGGTGAAATAGAAAGAGGGGGGAGGGAGAGACAGACAGAGTGAGGGCTGAATGAGAGTGGGTGAAATAGAGAGAGGGGGAGGGAGAGACAGACAGAGGGAGGGGTGAATGAGAGTGGGTGAACTAGAGAGAGGAGGGAGGGAGAGACAGAGGGAGGGGTGAGTGAGAGTGAGTGAAATAGAGAGAGAGAGAGGGGAAGGGGAAGGGAGAGACATACAGAGGGAGGGGTGAATGAGAGTGGGTGAAATAGAGAGAGAGGGGGGAGGGAGAGACAGAGAGAGGGAGGGGTGAATGAGAGTGAGTGAGAGAGACAGACAGAGGGAGGGGTGAATGAGAGTGGGTGAAATATAGAGAGAGAGACAGAGAGAGGGGGAGACAGACAGAGGGAGGGGTGAGTGAGAGTGGGTGAACTAGAGAGAGAGGAGGGAGGGAGAGACAGAGAGAGAGGGAGGGGTGAATGAGAGTGGGTGAAATAGAGAGAGGGGGAGGGAGAGACAGAGAGAGGGAGGGGTGAATGAGAGTGGGTGAAATATAGAGAGAGGGGGAGGGAGAGATTGATTGATTGATGATTGATTTTTATTCGACAAGCTTCCAACATACAACAATATACAATAATAACAGATCAGAAATAAGTCAGCTTGAACAGGATAACCAACGAAAGCTCGAGAGCTTATTTCCAGTGGTGTCCCTTACAGACATGTATAAAATTGATAAGTTAAAATAGTAATAATTGTTTACAGACAGATAAGAAAAATAAAAGAATTACTTATTAAAGATAATAATAATAACAGCATTAAACTGATGATAGAAATGATAACAAGTACAAGAAGAAAAGGAAGAAAGAGAAGAAGAAAAAGAGGCGGAGGAAGAAGAGGAAAATAATGATGAATTTGTAGAATTTCTATAACGTACGAAAACATAAGTATATACAAAATGAAAAAGTATGAACCGGCAGAAGAATACAAATTTCAATCATATAACATGTCATTTACTTCTCTTATCTGACTGTCAAGTATTAGGTATTCCTTTAATTTCCTCTTAAAATGAGCATAGTTTTCTATTTCCTTTACACCATTGGGAAGGGAATTCCAATGTTTTATGGCATTGTAATAAAACGAATTTCCAATACTACCTACTCTTTCTGGTTGAATCGGCTATTTCTTGTATTATAATCATGTAAGTCAGTAACAAGATCGATGGAGAGAGAAAGAGAGAGAAAGAGAGAGGAAGAGAGAGAGAGAGAGAAAGAGCGAGAGAGGAGAGAGAGAGAGAGGAGAGGCGGAGACGGCCCGGGTGTGCGTCGAAATTACAAGGATAATCATAAATACAAAAAAAAATAGCTGGATTGTGTTTCCGGGTCGGAGGGAGGGTCGGAGGGAGGGACAGAGAGAGGAGAAGGGAGAGAAAGGGAGAGAGAGAGAGAAAGAGAGAGAGAGAGAGGAGAAGGGAAAGAGAGAGGTGGGAGGGGGGATGGAGAGACAGACAGACAGACAGAGAGAGAGAGAGATGGGGGGGGGGGGGGAGAGGAGTAAATGGAATATTATATATTACTAGGAAACTATTAGAGAGAGTTGAGAGATGGAAAGTAAGAATATCTTGCAAGGGGCAGAAACAGACTAAAGGAGAAAGAGATGTCAATAGGATGGGAAAAGGAGGAGCTAAAGAGAAGGAAATCATGAGCGAGAGGATGAGCGGGGAAAATTATGAGTGTCGGGAAGGAGAAGGGGGGGGGGGTGATGAAAACAGATTAAAGGAGTATGATAGAGAAGATGAAACAGGTTGAAAACAGAAGGGTATAAAATATAAAGTAACATGGACTAACATGCGCGCACATAACCTGAACATGATATATTTCTACTTTTAATCAATGCCATAGAGTGTTAAAATAATTATTAACTAGACATATAATACTTGTTTGGAACAAGTATAGGTGGGCTGGTCAACTAACATTTGAGACAAAATAGAGCAAAAATAAGCGACATACTGCTTACAAATTTTTAAAAGACAATATCATGTAGATTCATAACGTGAACTAAATTCACCTTATATAGGCATAACACGCAAATTATGAAGTTTTTGACATGAGGCCTTTAATCAAAATTTTCACTATGATGACGTCATCAAAATGAAAAATGGTTATTACTGCGCTTGTAGAGAATTGTCTTAGCTACGACATATCGAAATTTTGAAGAAAATTGATCGATATTTACAGAGATACAATCAATTTTACATAAATATGCTGACGTCATAATATGCAAATTCGTATTTTGAGTTCCAAGGCCATTGTGATGATGTCACGAAACACTTAATGGCCAAATGAGACATGGAATCATATTTCCGACTCATACTCTATCTTAATATGAAAACAAATTGAGGATCCAGGTGCATTCCAAAGAGCTATAACGGTTTTTGTATAGGCATGTTTTTGCCCATATATGCTATGTATTAAAAGACCTCGCGCGCACTGACATTTATCTTGAATTTACGCTCATCTTGTTAATAATGGTCATAAAGAGATAAACTTGGAATCAAATTCCTTGAAAAAATATGAGAAATATCATGAAAGAAAAAAAAATGGCGATTCTATGATTTTTAATGGTGTTACGCGCGAAAACGCGCGCGCATGCTCGTACGCGCGATTTTTTTATAAAATGCTTAAAGATGAAGTTGAGTTCTGGTCATGCGATTGGATTGTGAAAGAAACGGTGTGGAACCGACCAGAAAAGGTTGATCATCTAGCATATAAGAATTTGTGTGTATTGCAAGGTTCTGGAATCATCAAAATGATAAGAAATTTGGCCAAGTCTTGGTAAAGTTATAAACACTTGCACAGAAAGATGTATATGGGACTACACGAACACGTGGCGTAAAAAGCCGGCCCCCGATGTTTACGATGTTACATGCATATTTAGAATATGAAGGCATTTGAAGAGCCATGCTTTTCATGGAACATGTCTTATCTGATGTTCTTCCACACTTGCATAATAAGAATGAGTAATGCTCACAAATTATTTTTCACCTCTTCCCAGAACTCAACCTTCTCTTTAAAATGACCTGAAACGTATGCAAAATAAATTTGAGACGATTTTGAGCATTTAAAAATTTTGCGCGCGCATTGACGCGCGGACGTACGCGCACGCGCGCGTTTTTTGACCTGAAATTGAACGGACTGTTATTGACCTTCATCATGATAAATATGAATGAGAAATCACTTTTGGTTATGAAGATATGATCATGAGTTTATTTTCAGAAAATTTCACAAAATGGCCCCTAGATGACGTCATCAGTCAAGGTCAAGGTTTAAAACCTTACCGTGTTTTGTCCATATGCCTATACATATGTGTGCCAAATTTCAACGTATTTGATTGAACCATTTCAAAGTTATCTGGTTAACAAAAAAGTGGGTCAAAATAAGAAAAATAAACTAGACATATAATACTTGTTTGGAACAAGTATAGGTGGGCTGGTCAACTCAAATTTGAGACAAAATAGAGCAAAAATAAGCGACATACTGCTTACAAATTCTTAAAAGACAATATCATGTAGATTCATAACGTGAACTAAATTCACCTTCTATAGGCATAACACGCAAATTATGAAGTTTTTGACATGAGGCCTTTAATAAAAATTTTCACTATGATGACGTCATCAAAATGAATAATGGTTATTACTGCGCTTGTAGAGAATTGTCTTAGCTACAACATATCGAAATTTTGAAGAAAATTGATCGATATTTACAGAGATACAATCAATTTTACATAAATATGCTGACGTCATAATATGCAAATTCGTATTTTGAGTTCCAAGGCCATTGTGATGATGTCACGATACACTTAATGGCCAAATGAGACATGGAATCATATTTCCGACTCATACTCTATCTTAATATGAAAAAAAATTGAGGATCCCGGTGCATTCCAAAGAGCTATAACGGATTTTGTATAGGCATGTTTTTACCCATATATGCTATGTATTAAAAGACCTCGCGCGCACTGACATTTATCTTGAATTTACGCTCATCTTGTTAATAATGGTCATAAAGAGATAAACATGGAATCAAATTCCTTAAAAAAATATGAGAAATATCATGAAAGAAAAAAAAATGGCGATTCTATGTTTTTTAATGGTGTTACGCGCGATAACGCGCGCGCATGCTCGTACGCGCGATTTTTTATAAAATGCTTAAAATGACCTGAAACGTATGCAAAATAAATTTGAGACGATTTTGAGCATTTAAACATTTTGCGCGCGCATTGACGCGCGGACGTACGCGCACGCGCGTGCTTTTTTACATGAAATTGACCGGACTGATATTGACCTTGATCATGATAAATATGAATGAGAAATAACTTACTGTTATGAAAATATGATCATGAGTAAATTTTCAGAAAATTTCACAAAATGGCGCCTAGATGACGTCATCAGTCAAGGTCAAGGTTTAAAACCTTACCGCGTTTTGTCCATATGCCTATACATATGTTTGCTAAATTTCAAGGTATTTGATTGAACCATTTCAAAGTTATCTGGTTAACAAAAAAGTGGGTCAAAATAAGAAAAATAAATAATAAACTAGACATAATACTTGTTTGGAACAAGTATAGGTGGGCTGGTCAACTTAAATTTGAAAACAAAATAGAGCAAAATTAAGCGAGATACTGCTTGAAAATTCTTAAAAAACACTATCATGTAGATTCATTACGTGAACGAAATTCACCTTCTATAGGCATAACACGCAAATTATGAAGTTTTTGACATGAGGCCTTTAACCAAAATTTTCACTATGATGACGTCATCAAAATGAAAAATGGTTATTACTGCGCTTGTAGAGAATTGTCTTAGCTACAACATATCGAAATTTTGAAGAAAATTGATCAATATTTACAGAGATACAATCAATTTTACATAAATATGCTGACGTCATAATATGCAAATTCGTATTTTGAGTTCCAAGGCCATTGTGATGATGTAACGATACACTTAATGGCCAAATGAGACATGGAATCATATTTCCGACTCATACTCTATCTAAATATGAAAAAAAATTGAGGATCCCGGTGCATTCCAAAGAACTATAACGGATTTTGTATAGGCATGTTTTTGCCCATATATGCTATGTATTAAAAGAGCTCGCGCGCACTGACATTTATCTTGAATTTACGCTCATCTTGTTAATAATGGTCAAAAAGAGATAAACATGGTATCAAATTCCTTGAAAAAATATGAGAAATATCATGAAAGAAAAAAAAATGGCGATTCTATGTTTTGTAATGGTGTTACGCGCGAAAACGAGCGCGCATGCTCGTACGCGCGATTTTTTATAAAATGCTTAAAATGACCTGAAACGTATGCAAAATAAATTTGAGACGATTTTGAGCATTTAAAAATTTTGCGCGCACACTGACGCGCGGACGTACGCGCACGCGCGCGTTTTTTGACCTGAGATTGACCGGACTGATATTGACCTTGATCATGATAAATATGAATGAGAAATACCTTTTGATTATGAAGATATGATCATGAGTTCATTTTCAGAAAATTTCACAAAATGGCGCCTAGATGACGTCATCAGTCAAGTTCAAGGTTGAACACCTTACTGCGTTATGTCCATATGCCTATACCTATGTGTGCTAAATTTAAAAGCATTTGATTGAACCATTACAAAGTTATCATGCTAACAAAAAAGTGGGTCAAAATAAGAAAAATAAATAATAAAGAATAATAAATAATAATAAAGGCAATTTTAACAAAAATATAAGGTGGTCTGTATTAGATACAGCCCACCTGATAAATAATAATAATAAAGGCAATTTTAACAACATTATAAGGTGGTCTGTATTAGATACAGCCCACCTGATAAATAATAATAAATAATAATAATAATAAAGGCAATTTTAACAAAATTATAAGGTGGTCTGTATTTAGATACAGCCCACCTGATAAAAAGATCAAGCATTATATAGCGCAGCTATACACTGTACTGTGCTGTGATGGAAAAAAAAAAACTCGCAACAGTGCTACTTTATGGACACTCAATCATAAATCATAATTTTCCACAAGTTGAATTCTCAGAAATCTTTACAGTCGTGCTACGGTTTGATTGTCCTTTTGAATCGTTTCTGTTTCTCTTATTTTGTTTTCTTATCCTCTTTTTAATTAGTCAGTTTTTGAATCAATTTTGAATCTATTATAACCTTCCAATAATTTAATCATGTTTCTGTTTTTAGCAGGACAAATTCTTACTCGACCTCAAATCTTAAATAATCGACTCTTTTGTCTGGGGGAAATTAATTGCATGAAAAGGTAAAATGTAATTAATTTACTTCTATAGTTTCATCTTGACAATACCTTTAATTAATGAGATCAAACGTAAAGAGAAATGATACACACTGTCGAATATAATTATGTATGTTGCCTTTGCCCTTTATTTTTCATCTGCCGCAATGAGCGAAGTCTAAGAATCCAAATAAAAATGCCTACCCGATGCTGTTTTTTATTCTGGTATATACCCTTTTTTGTTTGTCGAGAGAAAAACCTTCAATAAGTCCCTAGCCCATTCGAATCGTTTTATTGCTGGTGGAGGGATGTCGTATTTACTTTACATGACGAGTCAATTGGAGTGAATTGAATCATTTCAATAAAACGTCTTAGGGTTATTTCTACTCGGGGCATCCCGAATTCAGTTGCTTCAGGCGATTTCATCTCTGGGCCTTTCATATTATCCCTCCGTTTTTTTCTCATCAGCAAACCTAATTTTCAAATGAATAAAGCACAAGAAAGAAAAATAGCAATATATGGATACGATATCTTCAGCTGAAAATAATCAAAGAAGAATCGTTAAAAAAATCATGTGCATGGAAATTGAGATTCCAATATTCTAGGGTACATAATAAGTATTTGGAAACCTGACTATTTTATATCGTGAATAAGCACCATACAGTTGAGGTCATACCGGTCATAAACACAATATTTACTCTTTGTGCTTTCAACATGTTCAGGATTGATGGTATTGTATTATTGATAGATGCAAAGCCATCAATCACCTGTTGTAATTAAAATACATGCAAATTTGTATGTTTCAAGTTTCAAGTTTATTTGTTTCACATTTCACAAAAAAAGAATTCACATAATTGACAACATTAGAACATAATATGAAATATACTAAAAGTGTCACATTATATAATTAATTCTTTGAAAAGAAGTCAGAATTAATTGTATTGAATAGAAGGTTATACAGGGTGAAATGTGAGGAACCTATTAAAAAGCTCAGCTTGTAGATTATAGGTTCCCATAAATAAAACTAACATTTGATTGAAGTGGTTGTAATGGTGAAGGAAGTATAATAGGTGGGCAAGATATGCGTAAGATCTTCAAAGGCGTGTCATCAACAAAACAAACCCATTTTTTTTTATTTCGTATGTATAATCATATCCGATAAAAAGTCCACGTATTGGCATAAGATGATGCAAAAATAAATGATCAAGAAGCATGAAACTTCTCCGCTTCACCGTTTTCGCGTTTTATATACATAATTATATATAATTATATGTATATATAAAGATGTTAAGGCAGTACAGGTGATTAACGGAAGCTCATTGAAGAACAATCATCTGTCGTCAGCCGGATGGACTCAATGTCACTTGCCACTCATTTCCCAGTTCTTGGCTGTTTCCTTTATCTTTGAATCAAATGGCACAGAAAATCCTCCCTCCCCTATTTTTAGGAATAATTGCACTAATGCTTTTACAAAATGTGGAATATGCGCCTTTGTGCAAGGATTCACTATTCTCTGAATTCCCTCCCACATAGCACCGATTCTAATTAATTACATTTACATTTTTTTAAGGAAACATGTTACATTGTTCTGTACGTTTTTTACTATTAACTCCTTCGACATTTCTTATTTCAACCCCCTTCCATACAAAAATATGCCCCGTCGCTATTCTCTGATTCCTTCCCACATAGTACCGATACTAATTGAATACATTTATATTCTTTTTCTAGGAAATATGTTACATTGTTCTGTACGTATTTGACTATTATATTCCTTCGACATTTCTTATTTCAACCCCCCCCCCCCCTTCCATGAAAAATATGCCCCGTCGCTATTCTCTGATTCCCTCCCACATAATACCGAAACTATATAATTAAGTACATTCATATTCTTTTTCTAGGAAATATGTTACATTGTTCTGTACATGATTAACTATTGTATTCCTTCGACATTTTTGCCTCCAACCCCTCGCCCTCCAGGAATAAAAAAAAAATGCCCCGTTGCATCTCTTTGCAATACAGAAATTGGAACACGTTATTACCTGTCTCACGATAAGAAACCCTGATCTGGACCTACAGGTCAAATATCAATTTCGGTGAAATATCTTTACCTGTATAAATGCACAAAGCTGGGCGGCATCTTCTAACCTCAATATCATGTAGAAACAACCGTGACAATGAAATGAAGATACGCATAATTTTTCTTTTTATGCTCCCCGGTCGTAATAATAATCTGATAATTTTTAGATGATTCCAATGTTTCTGGAGTTGGAGATGTACCGAGATATTTGTTATCTTCTTTTGAATGACTTCATTTAGGTTGGACGACAAAATTGGGTCACTTAACTGGAAAATACTTTTCCAGTTCTGTGGGTATTGGATATTCCGTACAACAGTTATGGTATTTTCACAAAATATTTGGAGCGGTAAAAACCGCCACAGTTTTTTAACGTGTGAAGTAATAGCAACTGTTTTACTGTTTTACTAATGATAACTTCTAAAAAGCATAACTGTCCTACTTTTAATCGGATATCAATTGCTCAAACGTTAACTAGTTTGTTGCTCTAGTTTATTTTTCTTTTGTTAAGACGAGCTATATTTATCAAGGTGGACTTCCCCTTTAAAGTAGTTCTGTTCCAATGAGGTGTAGATGTTCAATTCCCACCAACGTAAGCATAGTCGACTGTGTGTTGCCTGTGTTGCATGACACCATCCAACCGAGAACATTAGTGGAAAACAGAATGACAAAAAACACAAAAAGAGGAAAGAAAGAAGAGGAACGTACGCGTTGCTATATCATCATGAATACGTATCTCTTACGCTCATGATGAAAGAAGGGGGGAACGCTATGAATAATAATTTGTCGGAGTTTTGTAATCCATGTCCGGGGGTGGTGAAATCGAGAAACCCCCTGCCAATCATGTAATATCCCGAGCACTCCGAGCTAGATCGTACGTTAAATAATCAGCAATGAATTCCCCCGGCAAACATTTGTATGTTTCGCATACGGATTACAGCGGTCTGTCTAGCCTGGTGATGTCGTCACGTCATGTCTCTCACATGTAAATTTATTTCTGGATTTTGTGAACTTCGATTTTCCTCCATTTTACCATTTTGTGTGTGTGTGTGTGTGTGTTCAAGAAGTAGCCAATATTTTTATTCATCTTTTTCTATACCGCTATAATTTCGTTTGCCCTGCGTATGCGATTGGTGGAAGAAGAAAGAGAAAAGAGAAAGAGAGAGGGAAAGGGTGTATTTATTAGTACAGTGTTAAAGTATCAAATTTTCATCAGTTATTTAATTATCTAAATTATATTGTAACCAAACTGTCTTATTTATCAAGGTGTATATTGTATAGGAGCCCTGCTTTTAGTAGACTCCTCCACTTATGTTTCAAATATTTTGTCCAGATCAGACGTTAAAGCTGATTTTTTATATTTTCATTTAATTCAAACATACTTATTCAGGGTAAAAAGATCAGGGCTGTGTTTCACAAATCTTGTTATCAATTACAAATGCTACATTTCGATGACAAAATTTGCTCTCAGCCAATCAAATGCCCCGATTTCAGTAGCTTATAACAGTTGTCGTAACTTGTTATTGATAACAAGTTTGTGGAACAGGATCCAGATCCACTGTTTTACATCTTGGTCTTGTTTTAAAAAAAAGGAACATGCAGCATATCGAAATTGGTGTAAAAATTACATTTAACAGAGTAATGGGTGTGCTAACAAGCAAGGGAAATCAAGATAACACAGGATATGAAAAATCTAATATATTAATAATAATAATAATAGTGGGTTCTTGTATAGCGCTCATGACTGTCATACGTGACAGTCCTGACGCAATGTAAATTTCTTTTGTATCACTCCTCATATCCACTTTGTGTATAACTTTGTTACGATGCATGTATAATTTTGTTATGTAGGCCCTAGCCTATTTAAAAAAAAAAGACAACAATGTTAAATAAATAAAACTTTGAAACTTTGAAAAAGAAATGATACAACTCCTTCCAAACCCTCCGGTAATCAGCAGCCTTGTTATATTTCACGTTATTTCCATCGTTCTGGTGAGATCCATATACCCCCTCTATAGCTTCCCTTTACCCATCCCAACCCAGTTATTGGGTCTACGCTACGCCAGTGTTCCGTCTCTCAATGACTCGTAAATAGAAATTCATAATATTTCATTTCCTTTTGTCAAAGACAGTAATATGAGGCATTGGAAATAATATTATGTAAATATTTGCAAAGGAGAGAGCGAATACTGGAAAAGGCGAAGTCTGTGTTAGGAGCGTCAGAAAAATACAATAGAAACAGATTTACTCTAAGCCTCTAAGGACATCAATTGTATATGCCTATGTCCACTTTTTAAAATTGATCAGAGTAAGGAATTGCAGAATAGGACAGAGGATGAGGTAGATCAATAAAGAGTTGGGAACGGACGGTATTGGCATACATTGGCATACCACCTTGACGTTAGCCCGTTTGTGCTCGATGTTTTTTTTTTTTTTTTTTTTTTTGCGTAGAACAAATTGCCCCATTTTTGTATAATGGAAGCCATTCACTATAATCATGGACATTGTTTCTTTTCTTCATTTAATATTTATTTATTCCCCTCGTGCAATTTATTTTATTTATTTTTCTGGTATTTTCTCTTTTTTTTTAAACTTTGTATCACGTAGTCGTTGCATTCGTTGTAAAATCCTGACAAAATAAACCAATTTATTGTCAAACTCACTACTTCATTATTCAAATAAAACCTATGGAAATGGCTTTCGGGATTCTTGACAATACACCTGGGGATGTTTCACAAAGATCCTAAGTCGAACTTAACTCTAAGTTGGACTTAAAAATTACGGAAAGCCACTTGTAGCCGTATAATAAAATATATTCAAAAGCAGAAATTCAATTATTTTAGACTTTTTATAAATTCCGCAGAATTACTTCATGAACATTTTAAAATCTCCTTGATAATAGAAAATATGAATGATTCGAACCAACATTTTATGCCTTTTAAAATAACTTTTACAAAATATTTTCATAGATGCTAACGGCTTTCCATAATTGTGAAGTCCAACTTAGAGTTGGGTTCGACTCAGGATCTTTGTGAAACACCCCCCTGGTCTGAGTGTCAGTTTATATTGTCTTTGTATGTTTTACTAAAATTAACAGAGATGTAAATGAAACACAATGAAGCCGGACAATTTGACTGGGTGTTTTACTGCTGTCATCCTAATTAGATCTTATCAGGCTATAAGGTCCCAATTGAATGCGCACAAGATGGTGATGATGATGATGATAATAGTGATACAAATGATAATAATAATAATAGTGATAATTTAAACAAAAATAATAACAATAATAAAAATGATGATGACGATGATGATGATAATAGTTATTAAAAAGTAATGGTAATAACAATTACGATAATCATAATAATAATAATATCAAGGTTGAACTTCTGAAGAAGAACAAATGACCATGATGATTATGATTATGGTAAGCGAAATCAAACTCTCTCCAAAAAAAATCTACATCTATATGTTGTAGGCCTATACCACAGACACAAACAAAGGATGAATGAATTTCAACAATCCTATAAGGAGTATGAGAGAAAGAGAAAAAAAGGGGGAAATTCGTGCATATCACGTGATATCATCCAGCGATGATAAGGTCCCCTTTTTTTGCACGCATCTTTCGCCCGTAAGCTTGCATGGCGATGTCTCATGTACTGCATTGTACTCTCGGTGCTATCATTGCTTGCACGCGCCGTTATATTTCTCTTTTCATCACAAAAGAAAGACAAACTACTCAATGGAAACGTGAAGTTCACTGTTTTAGTTATTTATTTGTATTCGATGCTGACATTGACATATCAATCGCTGAGAGAAGTCATCAATCGACCATTTTCACCATTGAGCTGTTGATTTTCTGAGGAGAATGATTGTCGACTTTAGAAAGGCCCCATTTTGCAGTAAATGATTAAGAGGAAAGTAAGTATTCAGACAAACATTTAAATCATTCTTTTATCTTACAGAGTGCCTGCTTTACAAGGGAGCCGTTCTATGAACAAGTGAATAGATCAGGCCTTTCTTTCTGTTTTAGCCAAAACGTATTGCCATGCATACCGTATATCGATGTTAATGAATTTATTTATGCAAACAAAATTTATTAGATGGATGGATGGATCGGTAATTTGGTCATGTCATTTGTATTTTTGCTGAGAAATAAGTATGCCTACAATGATCAATTGCACATTCATGCATGCATGAATGAGAGAGAGAGAGAGAGAAAGAGAGAGAGAGAGAAAAAAATAAAGAAAGAGAGTTTGAATTATTACAGTGGCGAGGACGAATTTTTATATAAATGAGCGCACACCTACGTCACCCTAGCTTAAACGCCTACAATATGGAAGTTTGCAGTTACAAAAGACGAAGAAGAAGAAAAATGAAGAGAGGTGCGTGCGCAATTTACAAAATGGTCTGCAGCCATAATTAAGATGGCCGCACACCTCGCCCCCCTCAACACTCCAATGTTGTATCCAATACTGAATCGTTGATCATTTACAACTAATAGTCTGGAAGCCGAGTAGCATTTTTTTAAGGGTCGCTGCGTCCCCCCCCCCCCCGAAAGAGATGTTCAGGGGGCGCTTCGGAGGCTCCTGGGGGATGTGGTTCTGAGTGAAAAATACAGTCAAAATCGTAAGGACACTATATAATATTTGGGGTAGGGGTAGGAACTACACCCCTCAGTACTTTCTAAATGGACAAGCGTCATTTTTTGTTTTGTGGAGTGGAAATCGACTAAAAAAGATAGGTGAATCCACTCAAAAGAGTGATTGAAAATATCTCTTTGGAGTAGATTCAACGATAATTCGCGGTGAGAGTAGACGCTGAATATATAATATTTATTCATATACAAGTTTCCGACTCTTTGCAACTTGACGCGAAAACTAGGTCATATAAAAAACAAACCTGCAAAACTCTTTTCTAAAATTGCAAACTTTAACATCAATAAACCCATGAAATTCTTACTTACATGTGAACACGCATGTTTTGAAAATGAAGACAATTTATTCAAGTGAACAGGATGTCACCATATTTCCCCTGATACTGATTCTTTTGCGAGATGTAGGACATCCGATAGAATTCAGTCCAAGCCCTTGAAAGCTCTGTTTAACGGGGTTTCCCCCTCATTGTCCATGTTTTTAAATAAGATATTTGAACTTAAGGCCTCTAGAGGCGTCAGTAGGAGACTTTGAATCGGGGGAGGGGGGGGGGGGGTGGTATTCAAACCAGTTGTCAACAAAGTTACACATGTTTGTCATTTACCGAGCCGATAGGCTCTAACTTCCAAATTTGCAGACAGAAAATGTTCCCAAAAGCATCACTCAAGAAATTCAGATATCATATAAACTATAGAGAAGCTTCTTCTCTAAACGGAAATGACATTTGCGCCAGTATAAACAGCAAGAAAATAAGAATCGCTTGATTTGAATCACGACTGTTGGGTAACAAAGCCTTTATCAACTCGTGGTAAGATGGTGATTGGTGAATTTTTCATCCCATGCCTGATGCACAAGACTGTACACAAGGAGTCATTTCCATTGCGTCATTACCTGCGCTAATCAAAGCTTCGGAGGCAATATAGCGCATACGCCAGTACTGCAACGCAAGGCTTGCACTGTTAATTGCTACACTAACTCTATGTGTACGAAATCACTTTCAAATGACTCGTCAATATCTGAGAATGCCATTGACGCAATCCTATGTCAGGCAAAATGTCGCCTCGTGTGCGAAGGGCATGACGTGTCAGTACACTGGGTCTGACGGCTCCCACTATAGATGATCGACAGTACCAAATAGGAATGCCCACTTTCAGAATTTTGTCTTCGGAACATGATGTCGGAAAATGTTGGGCCTCCAAGAATAACTTGAGGGGGTTGTATTAAATCAAACACACACGTTATTTTACCACCCTTCTCCCCTCTAATTATAGAGGAGGCCGCGATCGGCTGTTGATTTGATTCATAAATTGTCTATCTTGTACTTAACCAAAATGAAATAACTTGGTACTACAACACACAGTCGATGAACAGCTGAATGTTCACTGGTAGAGCAATGTGTAGTAATGGTATTTCATAGAACTGATGTAAATGCTCGGAGATTCATCATTATTGGAAGTTTAGCTCTTTTATATAGCTGTCCGGCGCCGCCACAATACATTCCAATATTTGGTCTAGATTCGATGCTTGATCTGTTACGAGAGGCACAAATGCAATACAATTCACAGTTCAATTCTTCTTATTTCTTTGAGTCTTATAGAGTGCACTTATTAAAGCTTATCTTGAGCTCTGGTATGGAGATATATGTCGGGAGAATATAATTCATTCTGGATTTGTTATCCTGCAGTAGATTGATTGTTAGAACCAGTAAACTAAAAACAAACTCGCAAAAACTTGCTGGAAATGATCTTCAATAAAACCCGCAACTCTCATTCGCACATAGTCCCTACTTAAGCACAGTCTTAAGCATGTGGTGTCGCGCTAGCTACTTACCTTGATTTTCCTTTCTTTCTATGTTCGGCTCCTATACATTTTCTACCGAAATCGTTTGGCACATGCCATTTATTTGTAATCTTGAACACTCAGTGAAAGTTTAGTTGGATTCTGTTATAATTTATTTTCTATCATTACCAGAACTCAAGCTCATCTTTAAACACTGATTCGTATAAAATTAATGATCCCAGCAAAACCACACGATATTGTAACGACCTGGATAGGTCATTCTCCTGCGCGAATAAAATCACCCCACATTCAAACCAGACCAAATATTGGGAAAATGGCATGTTATAGAAGTGAGAATTTCATTGATCTACATTGAGCGTAAAATAATATGAATAATGCTTTGTTTTGACAACGAGTTGTTAGGAGTTTACAAATGAATTATGATGAGACCTAGACCTTCATGGAAAGAGTTGATGCTAGGTGATCAAATCGATACGGAATTCATTGTGGAAGCGTGAGATTTCTTTGTGTACTTCCAAGAAGAGATATCACAACCGTGTACAGTGTGTCCATAAAAAAAAATCGAATGATAGATAATAATAATAATGATAATGATGATAATGATGATAATAATGATAACAGTTGGTTCTTGTATACAACACCGGCTTTAGCATGGCCGCCATTATGGCGCTCTAGCATTTCAAGGAATTGATTCCTGCCAGGTACCCATTTTCCTCACCTGGGTTGAGTGTGGCAAACGTAGATTAATCTCTTGTAAAAGGACGTTAGTGCTGCTACAGGGATTCGAACCCGTACATTGTGGTTCACAGTCCGGAGACTTAACCACTAGACTCCAACAAATATATCAATACAAAGGGCTCACTTGACGTTATGTGCTGTGTGACCGTATAAATGGGTTAATTTTTCATTTTGCCATGTCGCTGAAGTAATATGCTTTGGAGTTATTATATCGGAGGCATTCATTCATAAATTGCGTACACTATACTCTTCGTTTTGCAACAATTTGTATGTTGGGGGTATTTTTATGGAATACCCTGTACCGTGGTCGGACAGCATTTACGTTGGTTTGAGTTGGTTAGGTTGTTTGGTAGCCAAGTTTACCCGATCGATAGCTACAACAGGAATTTGTGTGCATTTTTGTAAGCATGATCTGAGCAGAGATTTGCTGGTCCTGGTATGAGGGTGTCGTTAGTAAACGGACCTATATCAATATGCCTTGCCCCAAAGTGTACTGACAGGACTGATGCACCGATTAGGATTCGAACCCGGGATCTCCAGTTCCAAGACCACTGTTCCGATTTCTCTACCCGTTGAGCCTCCTAATGCCTATTCGAGATCGTTTTTTGCATCATGAATACTGTGAACGATGTGTGCTTAGAAGATATAGTACTATTTGCTTTACGTCACCTAGAAGAGCATGCAAACCACTTTAGATAGTACTGTTGTCAACGATGGTAAGTGCAAAGATAATGTCAACTTTGATTTCTTATGTATCAGTAGTATTTTTGATATCAGTTTCATCTAATACCGTTGCGCACGAGGCGTCATTTCGATTACGCCATTTATGCTAGGAGTCCACTGGGCCAGCGCGCAGCGCCAGTTGGTGCCAGTTTGCGCCAATGCAATTTACTGTGGCGCCTAGTGTCCCCAATAAGGTGCCTAGTGTCGTGAAGTGGCTCAAACTGCCTCCAACTGGCTCGTGGTGGCCCGTAACGGCACCAAATTTGAATGTGGCGGCAAGCAAATTTAAAAATGCCAAGTGGCACCAAATGGCGCGAACATATCGCCCTTTGGCGCAAACAATCCGCCTATTGGAATCCACTGGAATGTAATGGCGCGCGCCAAGTTGCGCCAATGAGATTTCGCGCCACATGGCCAAAAAGGCAGTGGCCACCTCAGCATCTCTCATCATCTTCCGATGGAGCAGCATCATCACTCCAACATTATCAAAAGCCACAGACATATCAAAATTGTTAATATTTAGTAGAGATGTTGTTCATACAGCAGCTGAGGAGGGTCTGAACCAGGTAGCCGATGGCCGGTATTATTATAGTCGGCAAGTAGCGCCAAGCGGCGGCAAGTTCAAACCAATTTGGCGACCTTTGGCACAAACTAATCACCAAGTGGCGCAAAGTAGCCGTCTATTGGCGCGAATGGCGTCAACAGGGTGAATTTTTTAATCAAATGGCCGTGTAATGGCGCGAACTGGCGCAAACTGGCACAACATTTTGGAGCATGCCGGGTGGCATTTGGCGCACGCCATTATGGCACCCAGTTTATTCCACTTGGCGACACATGCCGAACGGACATTAATTCGGCGCCACAGCGAGCCACTACGCGCCAATCACATAATCTTTGGCGCGAACTGGCACCAACTGGCGCTGGCCCAGTGGACTCCTGGCATTACTTACGCTAATTATTATTTTGATTTGTTTGAAGGCGATGTATGCGCTAGTGATTCATCGCACTGTTCATGTTGTAGTGACTTTTTGTACAACGTCGCTCCCACTTGGGGCGTCAGAGACTACGTCAGTCGTTGACGCATTCCTAGGTCAGCAAATCAATAAGGCGACTCACATATTTCAATAAAAATCATAATGTTATATAGAGCAGACCACTTCCAACATTCCTTTGCCCTAGACAATGGCAGAGAGAGAGAGAGAGAGAAAGAAATAGAAAGAGAAAGATATATATATATATATATATATACGTATATATATACATGGTATGTATATATAGAGAGAAAGAGAGAGAGAGAGACAGACAGACAGAGAGAGGGAGAGAGCGTGGGAGAAAAATAAAGAATGAGAGAGTGAGTGGGAGAGAGAGGGAGGGAGAGAGAGAGAAAGAGAGAGATAGTGGGGGAGGAGGAAGAGAGAGAGAGAGAAAGAACGAGAGAGAGAGAGAGAGAGAGAGAGAGAGGCGAGGGCTGGGAAAGGAGGGAAGGGTTTGCAGTGATCCGACAACAAAAACAAAACAAACGAAAAAACAGAAGAAAAAAACAAAGGGAGAGAAATCTTATAATCAGTCAATGTAAAGACGGAGGTTAAATAGTAATCAGAACGGCGGGTTACCATTGTAGTTACTGTGAACAAATCGTGAACAAATGGCAGTGTCGGGGGGGGGGGGGGGCGGGGCGTGAGTGGTTGAAATCTTGTCGTTAGTTTATTTTGAAGGGAAAAAAAGGATTTCCACTACATAATTGCATTTAACCCGAGATGAGAAAAGAATCACATAATTACCTTTGACATGCCAGCGCTTGTTAGAGCCTAACAAACTTGTTTTGAAAATGACATAAGGTGGTACTCGAATGACTTTTTTGGAAAACCACTTCACGCAATTTCTTGCTAAACTAATGACCATGCAGGAGTTTACTCGCGCTTTAAACTGTGCAGAAATTTCACCTTTTTGTTTGAGAAAGTGTATTGTTTCCATCTGAGGGCATGTAAGGCCTATTTATCCTTCGTGCTAATTGCTCACTAATCGAAACTAGGAACGCGCAAAACCCTCCCTCTGTAGTAATGGATACATGACTTGTGTAAAGAACGAATAGAAGGACTTAAACATTCTTTGCTTAAGATCGGGTGATGCCACGGGGGACCAATTATTTGATTTAATTGGACTGAAGACTTTTTCAAGCCGGGTATCATTAGTTACATTAGAGAATACCCCTCTGTATATATGCTGCCCAAACGGTAAATACTTTGCATTTGGCGATAGCGTTGACTTTGAAGTTTGCGGCCATTTTTGGTGTGTGGTTTTGCCGATTGTTTTGGGACTGTCTTTCTGTCGTTGTTTGCATGATGTACATGACGAGGGAGGGTTTGGTAGGCACTTGACTGATCGGCTGGCATCGGGGGAAGAAAGGGTGAGAGGTTGAGAAGTGTTTAAAAGTTCCCCAAGGTGACTGATGGATGGAGGTAAGGGCAAGAAAGGAGTGGTAGAGAATAATTCGTTATGTAACCAGCGACAGAAAGGGGGAAAGGGGGAAGAGTGAGGGAGAAAGAGAGTGTGTGTATGTGATTCGCACACACGCACGCGCGACCCACACACAAATACGCACACATTCACAGAAATACATAATTATAGAGATGGCGAGAGAGAAAGATAGAAAGACATAGAGAAAGATACAATAGAGATTTAAGAGAGAGAGAGAGAGAGACGGGGGGGGGGGGGTAGTGATTAGACAGAGGCATACGAATCCGCTTTGAAAGTGAAATAGTAATTTTGATTTAGATGAAATAAGAGACAGACCGTGGGGACAAAATGGGTAGAGAGAGAGACATGTTCCTTAACTTTCGATAACGTAGACCAAATGGAAAATTTGATGGATACTTTAAACGAATAAAGATCTTCTAGGGTTTTATAGTAATACATGCTAATTAAAATATACCATTTATCATTGGTCATTTACACGATCCCCATAATAACGTTTCTTCATTTTGATCATGTTTCCTTTTAAGCAAACAAGAAAAAAATAAAACAAGATCCCATTTAAAATCATGTGATATACGAGCGGATAGAGAGAGAGAGAGAGAGAGAGAGAGAGAGGGTAAAATAGAAAGAAGGTGGAAAGAAGAGAGAAAGAGAGAAAGAGAGAGAGAGGGGGTAAAATAGAAAGAAGGAAAGAAGAGAGAAAGAGAGAGAAAGAGAGAGAGAGGGAGAGAGAGAGAGATGGGCGGTAATTTTAGATGATTTGATTTCCTAACGACTTCCACACATAAGTTATTAGGCCTAAGTTTACTTTACATGCAGGTATACTGAATTGCACTTTAAATTAAGTTCTACATAAAACAACTCGGGAGATCCAAAGGGATTAGTTTTTTTTCCTTTTCACAATCTAAATTTCGGAATAGTTA
>JAVYIG010016968.1:0-28512 GCA_035222895.1 Strongylocentrotus droebachiensis
GTCCAAGTCATGAAAAATTAAGGCTTGTGTGTCAGAAAGATATTGTCATCTACCCCAGTCCAAGTCAAGAAAATTAAGGCTTGTGTGGCATAAAAAACATTACATGTATTATATACCTGTACCACTGTCCAAGTCAAGAAAATTAGGGCTTGTGTGGCAGAAAGACATTATTGTCTACCCCAGTCCAAGTCAAGAAAATTAAGGCTTGTGTTGCTAGAAAGATATTGTCATCTACCCCAGTCCAAGTCAAGAAAATTAAGGCTTGTGTGACAGAAAGACATTATTATCTAATCCTGTCCAAGTCAAGAAAATTAAGGCTTGTGTTGCTAGAAAGATATTGTCATCTACCCCAGTCCAAGTCAAGAAAATTAAGGCTTGTGTGACAGAAAGACATTATTATCTAATCCTGTCCAAGTCAAGAAAATTAAGGCTTGTGTGACAGAAAGACATTATTATCTACCCCTGTCCAAGTCAAGAAAATTAAGCTTGTGTGGCAGAAAGACATTATTGTCTACCCCTGTCCAAGTCATGAAAATTAAGGCTTGTGTGGCAGAAAGACATTATTATCTACCCCTGTCCAAGTCATGAAAATTTAGGCTTGTGTGGCAGAAAGACATTATTGTCTACCCCTGTCCAAGTCAAGAAAATTAAGGCTTGTGTGGCATAAAAAACATTACATGTATTATATACCTGTACCACTGTCCAAGTCAAGAAAACTAGGGCTTGTGTGGCAAAAAGACATTATTGTCTACCCCTGTCCAAGTCAAGAAAATTAGGGCTTGCGTGGCATAAAAAAAACATTACATGTATTATATACCTCTGTCCAAGTCATGAAAATTAAGGCTTGTGTGTCAGAAAGATATTGTCATCTACCCCAGTCCAAGTCAAGAAAATTAAGGCTTGTGTGGCAGAAAAACAATATTGTCTACCCCAGTCCAAGTCAAGAAAATTAAGGCTTGTGTGGCAAAAAGACATTATTGTCTACCCCTGTCCAAGTCAAGAAAATTAAGGCTTGTGTGGCATAAAAAAAACATTACATGTATTATCTACCCCAGTCCAAGTCAAGAAAATTAAGGCTTGTGTGGCAGAAAGACATTATTGTCTACCCCTGTCCAAGTCAAGAAAATTAAGGCTTGTGTGGCAAAAAGACATTATTGTCTACCCCTGTCCAAGTCAAGAAAATTAGGGCTTGCGTGGCATAAAAAAAACATTACATGTATTATATACCTGTACCACTGTCCAAGTCAAGAAAACTAGGGCTTGTGTGGCAGAAAGACATTATTGTCTACCCCAGTCCAAGTCAAGAAAATTAAGGCTTGTGTGGCAAAAAGACATTATTGTCTACCCCTGTCCAAGTCAAGAAAATTAAGGCTTGTGTGGCAAAAAGACATTATTGTCTACCCCTGTCCAAGTCAAGAAAATTAGGGCTTGCGTGGCATAAAAAAAACATTACATGTATTATATACCTCTGTCCAAGTCATGAAAATTAAGGCTTGTGTGTCAGAAAGATATTGTCATCTACCCCAGTCCAAGTCAAGAAAATTAAGGCTTGTGTTGCTAGAAAGATATTGTCATCTACCCCAGTCCAAGTCAAGAAAATTAAGGCTTGTGTGACAGAAAGACATTATTATCTACCCCTGTCCAAGTCAAGAAAATTAAGGCTTGTGTGGCAAAAAGACATTATTGTCTACCCCTGTCCAAGTCAAGAAAATTAGGGCTTGCGTGGCATAAAAAAAACATTACATGTATTATATACCTCTGTCCAAGTCATGAAAATTAAGGCTTGTGTGTCAGAAAGATATTGTCATCTACCCCAGTCCAAGTCAAGAAAATTAAGGCTTGTGTGGCAGAAAAACAATATTGTCTACCCCAGTCCAAGTCAAGAAAATTAAGGCTTGTGTGGCATAAATACATTACATGTATTATATACCTGTACCACTGTCCAAGTCAAGAAAATTAGGGCTTGTGTGGCAGAAAGGCATTATTATCTACCCCAGTCCAAGTCAAGAAAATAATGGGCTTGTGTGGCAGAAAGACATTACATGTATTATATACCTCTGTCCAAGTCATGAAAATTAAGGCTTGTGTGGCAGAAAGACATTATTATCTATTCCAGTCCAAGTCAAGAAAATTAAGGCTTGTGTGTCAGAAAGACATTATTATCTTCCCCTGTCCAAGTCAAGAAAATTAAGGCTTGTGTGGCATAAAAAAACATTACATGTATTATATACCTCTGTCCAAGTCAACAAAATTAGGGCTTGTGTGGCAGAAAGACATTATTATCTTCCCCTGTCCAAGTCAACAAAATTAGGGCTTGTGTGGCAGAAAGACATTATTGTCTACCCCTGTCCAAGTCATGAATATTAGGGCTTGTGTGGCAGAAAGACATTATTGTCTACCCCTGTCCAAGTCAAGAAAATTAAGGCTTGTGTGACAGAAAGACATTATTATCTACCCCAGTCCAAGTCAAGAAAATAGGCTTGTGTGGCAGAAAGACATTATTGTCTACCCCTGTCCAAGTCAAGAAAATTAGGGCTTGTGTGGCATAAAAAAAACATTACATGTATTATATACCTCTGTCCTAGTCATGAAAATTAAGGCTTGTGTGTCAGAAAGATATTGTCATCTACCCCAGTCCAAGTCAAGAAAATTAAGGCTTGTGTGGCAGAAAGACTTTATTTTCTACCCCAGTCCAAGTCATGAAAATTAAGGCTTGTGTGGCAGAAAGACATTATTATCTACCCCAGTCCAAGTCATGCGAATTAAGGCTTGTGTGGCAGAAAGACATTATTGTATACCCCTGTCTAAGTCAAGAAAATTAAGGCTTGTGTGGCATAAAAACATTACATGTATTATATACCTGTACCACTGTCCAAGCCAAGAAAATTGGGGCTTTTGTGGCAGAAAGACATTATTGTCTACCCCAGTCCAAGTCAAGAAAATTAAGGATTGTGTTGCTAGAAAGATATTGTCATCTACCCCAGTCCAAGTCAAGAAAATTAAGGCTTGTGTGACAGAAAGACATTATTATCTACCCCTGTCCAAGTCAAGAAAATTAAGGCTTGTGTGGCAGAAAGACATTATTGTCTACCCCTGTCCAAGTCCAGAAAATTAAGGCTTGTGTGGCATAAAAAAACATTACATGTATTATATACCTCTGTCCAAGTCATTGAAATTAAGGCTTGTGTGGCAGAAAAACATTATTGTCTACCCCAGTCCAAGTCAAGAAAATTAAGGCTTGTGTGGCATAAAAACATTACATGTATTATATACCTGTACCACTGTCCAAGTCAAGAAAATTAGGGCTTGTGTGGCAGAAAGGGATTATTATCTACCCCAGTCCAAGTCAAGAAAATAATGGGCTTGTGTGGCAGAAAGACATTACATGTATTATATACCTCTGTCCAAGTCATGAAAATTAAGGCTTGTGTGGCAGAAAGACATTATTATCTACTCCAGTCCAAGTCAAGAAAATTAAGGCTTGTGTGTCAGAAAGAAATTATTATCTTCCCCTGTCCAAGTCAAGAAAATTAGGGCTTGTGTGGCAGAACGACATTATTGTCTACCCCTGTCCAAGTCATGAAAATTAAGGCTTGTGTGGCAGAACGACATTATTGTCTACCCCTGTCCAAGTCATGAAAATTAAGGCTTGTGTGGCAGAAACACATTATTGTCTACCCCTGTCCAAGTCAAGAAAATTAGGGCTTGTGTGGCTGAAACACATTATTATCTACCCTAGTCCAAGTCATGAAAATTAAGGCTTGTGTGGCAGAAAGACATTATTGTCTACCCCTGTCCAAGTCAAGAAAATAGAGGCTTGTGTGGCAGAAAGACATTATTATCTACCCCAGTCCAAGTCAAGAAAATTAAGGCTTGTGTGTCAGAAAGGCATTATTATCTTCCCCTGTCCAAGTCAAGAAAATTAGGGCTTGTGTGGCAGAAAGACATTACATGTATTATATACCTCTGTCCAAGTCATGAAAATTAAGGCTAGTGTGGCAGAACGACATTATTGTCTACCCCTGTCCAATTTAAGAAAATTAAGGCTTGTGTGGCATAAAAAAACATTACATGTATTATATACACTGCACACACAAAACCATCCACCCATGACACACACACACACAGAGCCATACACTGCCTACTACTTTGCTTACAAATACTACACACTAACAAGTCACACACACACACACACACAAGTACTGCAGATGCGCATAGTACCTAGCTACCTGGATGTCAACTGTAGATGGCACTATTCCGTTTGGCTACTTGGACACAACCCCTCTCTAAAATTTGGACATTTATTTTTGGCCTTTTTTGGGGAGAAACTTTTCTTGTGTGACTAAATCTTAATTGATTAGAAATGACATGTCAGACATCTTAGACACTGAATATGATAGTTTTCTTGTGTGGCTAGACACACAAGTCTAAAGTGACACACAAGGATATCTCATACGTAAAACTAAACACACAAGCATACCATCGCAAACTCGGACGTACGGACGGACGGACAACCCGAAAACATAATGCCTCCGGCTACTTCGTAACGGAGGCATAAAAATCAACCTGGAATATAGTTATTACCTTTCCATACTGCTCCAAACTGGCCCTGACCCAGCTTGTCGAGGAGTTTGAGAGAGGACCGAGGTAGCTCCCATACCTCGTGTCCGAGGGTGCGTGTGTTGGGGGTCTGTTTGGGGCAGGGTTTAAGAAGCTTGGAGCATAGACCACCTGGTTGACCTGTTGTTTACAATGATAAGATGTGATTAAACTTTTTTTTTTTCTTTGGTAATGTTTCAATGAAAAACATTAAAGTAGTCACCCAAAGAAAATTCACGACAACCGATAATTATGGACAAATTATATATGGATGGAAAGATTTTCTCTTGAAAAACATGAATAATTTGCTGAAAAATCATATAGACATCATGGAAAGGCCTAAAACGCTTTGTGGCTGTGTCTCGCAGAAAATCTGGATCTCAAAATCAACATTTTTGAGAGATGATTACTGCTGACCCTATATTTTGAAGAGGGAAGTTGTTATATTGATCAGTAAGGCTTCCCCTTCGCAATGATATGAATTTTGCATCAATTCAAAACACTTTTGACTCTTCGGGTGACTACTTTAACAACTAATTATTATAAAACAAAATTTTGGGGGTATATCTATTCAAGATATGAATCTATCATGTAGAGGTGTTATGGTCTAGTGGATAAATCTTTTGGAAGCGCATAGAGATAGCATCATAATTTGATATGCGCTATACAAGAAAGGCATTATTATTAATCTTATTTTCATTATCAAAATTAGATTCAACTCCATGCCTATGTGCGATTGGTGTAATATTGAAACCCCCCAAAATAGCGCTTTAAAATGATCAAAAAGTGCCTCAAAAAAGTAAAAAATCTTTGAGTTTTTCTCATTTTCCCCAAAAGACTGTAGTGTTTCAAAAACCGTTGGGAAAACTTTGAACTCCAGTCATAAATATCTTGATAACCGGACAGGCGATCTGCTTGTAAAAGTCATGGGATTCTGACTGACCTAAAGGTTTATAATTATGATTGCAGCATGAGCTAAATCCAGGATTTTGTTTAGAATCTGAGACAAAGATACGGGCCCAATCCCATTAATGAAGAAACAGTTTCCATACAGATGCAAGTTAACAGGGGGTACTAACAGAACATATGCTATGATATTCGACAATGTAAATTCAAGGGTTTTAACTCACTGGTATGGAATTTGACCACATCTACGACGGTGTTGAATTTCCTCTGTGGATTAATGAAGAAGAGTTCGCTCCCGTCTTTGGTCTTGTCTACCCTGTAGTTCTTGATTGTCGGTGGGTGACCGTGGTCCATTTCTCTCACCGTGAGTGCGTACGTACCTGAGAATAACAATGATTATTATACAAATAATAATGCATTGTTGCATGTGTGTTAGGGCAGGGCCAGTCAGCACAAAGTTTAGTCAGTGCCCATAGTGATAATGAATGCCCCCCCCCCCCCTCAGGGCTAGTGCGTTATCGATATTGCACTGACTTGTCTACCCTGTAGTTCTTGATTGTCGTTGGGTGACCGTGGTCTGTTTCTCTCACTGTGAGTGCATACGTACCTGAGGATAACAAAGATTATAGTACAGTCAAACCTGTCTATAGTGACCGCCCAAGGGAAACACAAAATGTGTTTTTTGTAGACAGGTACCTTTAGTTTTTAAGGTTTATTGATTTCTATACAGGTCATCAGCACTGTGTGATAGAAAAAAATTTCATACAGTTTACAACAAAATTATTTATACCCCTTGTAAATTTGTTGTTGTGTTTTTCGTAACTCAAGAATGAAAGGTGGACTGGTTGAATTGGGGCCTTTGATAAATATTTTCAGATGTTCAAACATTAATACGCCACATTCTCAAGAAACATAAATCAGGACAAATTTATTTAACTCTTAAGCTGCCACCCATACAATGCAACCAGTGCCACAGTGCTAATTCCTATTGTGCCACAGTGCTAATCTCCTGCGTGCCAAGTTAATTTTAAGGTTGGTTCAAGTGCGTGTTATTTAAATCTTTACAAAAAAACAAATCGCTGAATTACTCGAGAAAATCCAATCTGACTGTTGTATACAAAGACGCGTAATCCAAAGCCGATAATCTGATGCACGCGATGGTACTTTCAATAGCGCTGCAAAAGCACTCAGCACGGTGCAATGGGCATGAACAATAACTGTTATTACATCTGCGCGCTAGCGCGCACGAAGCACCGTAGCGGTGGCTCGCTAGCATGAACGTGGCTTTCAATCGATAGCACGCTCGCGTGCACATGGCACTATAACAATAGCGCGCTAGCAGTTTCATGGCAGGATAAGAGTTAATACTTGAAAAATTACAAAACCTGTTGAGCGTATAAATAATTTAGTTGTTAACTGTATATATATACATGATATAGTTTATCTGGGACCGTCTTGTAAAGAGTTATGATTGATCCAAATCAATCGGAAGTCCTCCAAGTTTGCAGTCTCCTATCTCGTATGAACCTAGTTGCGATTGTTGAGATTGATATCAATTCTTTATAAGACGGGGCCCAGGCCTCTGTTATGATTTATTATTTAGAGTGATTGTATCATTTCCACCTTTGTAAAAATAAAAATAATTAAAAAATTGATAAATCTATTTATCTCCCTTCCATTTGCACCCAATTTCACCCCTTTTCAAAGAAGATAATATGGTTATTTGGGCATATTTCTACATTGTATGTGCTAGGAAATATATCTCTATTAATAAGGATATATACAATAGTTTGCAGGCAAAAACCATTGACAGTTTAATTGCGTAACACAAGGTCTGAGCTAGTACTAGTAGACTATAATCGATAGGCCCAGTACTGTAGCTTCACAACCATTACAAACTTCATTTAATACATAATATTCATTGTAATTAAGTGTAAAATATAGGGTCTGTACTTGCAGACTAATATATTTAGCATATTGCTACATGACACATTTTTTATATAATTAACACATGTGTCCAGATCAATCAAACAATACACACAATGAATAGCAAGAGCCTTTTAAACTAGAAGGACATACTTGAGATAATAGCTATCAAACCGCACAGAGGATTAATCAATGCAAGTGCTATCGAGCTATGCCAATAAAGATTCAACAGACTATTACTATATTTTACAGCACACCTGTATGTACATGTACAAACTTTGTATGCAGTAGAAATGGAGCCATATATATTTAAAAAAACATGTAAACCCTAAACCTTACACTACTTCGACCAATGATGCATAAGACTTGGACATGACATAAACTTGTTTCATGGTGTTTTAAAGTGTACCAATAACCGATTTTGTATTTGTACGTTTCTAGTTCCATATTCAAATAGGAGCTTCAAACATTACTTCTACGAAACGTTGTGACCTTTTAGATTCCTTATTGACCACATTGCGAGACAAACGAATATCACTAGCGATATTATTTTCGATACTATATCCGCAATGAGTAATATATTTAGCATTATTGATCGAACATACGGGCGCCCTGCCCTGAAACTGATGCGTAGATATGAACGTTGTAGCAAGAAGGTGGCCCGGTTCACCAATCACTTAACCTTTTTGGTTCGTTGCATTAAAGCATCCGTGGTCCCCAATGACCTACGGATTAAACCCCCGATGCGTACCATGGGGGCAAAGAAGGCAGCTGAAACGGCATCCCGTCGTTTCTTAAAAGAACGGATTTTTCTAACCAGACGCACTCTTGGCTCGGCCAAGACCGAATATGAAACTTTGAAGGCCGAAGTCATATCGAACTTAGTCCCCCAACATAGCGATGAGATAGTGAAGGTTAATGAAGATATCTACCGAGATGTCTTCATGAAATGTAAAACGAGACAACAAACAAAATTTGATAAACTTACACAGCCAAAGTCGAGCAGGACGGTGCCCTCATTAGCGAATGAGGAGAAGTGGGTTATTAACCTATCCTCTAGAACGATCACTTCTTCGGAAGAAGAGATTCTTAAGAAAGGCCTCGGCTTTGCCGTCTCCCCTAGACGGATTCCAGCTACCGAAATAATTGCGAAAGTTGAGACAGCGGTCAAGTATCTTGATGCGGAGTCGGCCGACGCCGCCCGCAGAGATGTAGACAACATCCTACAAAAAGCACGCCCCCCTAAACACAACATTTCGAAAGAAATGCACACCGCTCTCAAAACTTTGAAGGCTGATGATAGTATTACTATTCTTCCAGCCGACAAAGGTCGTGCCACAATCATTCTAGACACCACAATATACCATGAGAAATTGACCGACTTATTGGAGTCTGGTCCGTATCGTGTATTAAAGAAAGATCCCACAGATCTTTTGGCTCGCAAGCTTACCAACACCTTGCTGAACCTAAAGAAAGACAATGTGATGGATGAACCGACCTATCGTAGACTGAAACCCACACAAAAGCAACCTCCTAGAATATACGGGTTACCCAAGATACACAAACCCACAGTACCATTACGACCTATAGTGTCATGCATAGGCTCCTTTGCCTATAACCTCTCAAAGTACCTAGCTGAAATTCTTTCTCCGCTCACCGGTTTGACTGAATATACGATTCCCAATTCGAGTGGTTTTGCAGAGTTCATAGCAGAGCAAACCATCGGTACTCAAGAACGCATGGTTTCGTTTGACGTAGTTTCACTCTTCACCAATGTACCGATTGAGGGCGCATGCAATGCTACATTGCAACGCTTACAATCAGACAGCAATTTGTCTACCCGGACCGCACTCTCACCGGAACAACTCACTCAACTCCTCGAGTTTGTTCTACGATCCACATATTTTCTGTATAAAGGTTCATACTATGAACAGACAGAAGGGGCAGCCATGGGCAGTCCAGTCTCGGCTGTTGTGGCCAACCTATACATGGAGAGTTTCGAAGAAGAAGCGTTGGACACATGTCCCCTCTCTTGCTTGCCTCGTGTTTGGAAGAGATACGTAGATGACACCTTCATCATAGTTCCCATCTCTGAAACAGATAAGCTACTTAAACACATGAATAGCCTTGAACCAACCATCCAGTTCACATCAGAGATAGAGTGTGAAGGGAAGATAGCATTCTTAGACACTCTAGTTCATAGACACGACAACCATAGGCTCTCCACCTCAGTCTATAGGAAGCCTACCCACACAGACCAGTACATAGCGTTTGACTCTCACCATCCCATATCGGTGAAGAGAGGTCTAGTGAAATGTATAAAAGACCCTTGCTTACAACAGTTTTTATCACCTGACGAAGTATCGCAGTAGCATACGAAACGTCGTGACCTTTTAGATTCCTTATTGACCACATTGCGAGACAAACGAATATCACTAGCGATATTATTTTCGAAACATTACTTCTGTAAAGAGATTTTGTCAGTTTAAATAAACTTGCAATTAACCTAAAAAACTACTTGCTATTAAGACTACTAATAGGGCCCGCATGGAACCCGAGTCTGAAATTGGTTCCGTGTCTGCCATTTTATGGTATATCTTTTTTTCTTTATACTACTTACACATTATCCGTTAGTATATATAATGCCGGGTAAAGTGTTTGAGGTTGTTTCTACACATTCTAGCTACCGGTATACACAATTAAAAAAAAAAATTGATTGTTAAACCTTTACTAATATTAATACTAATTTTTCATTTTTCAATTTAGATTCTCACCTGGTCTCGTTTCACTTTCTCTGACGAGGAAGGTTCCCTTGGGTAGATTATCAGCCTGTAGTCTCATGATGGCCTCACTCCGAGTACACGAACCAAAGAACCAACTGAGATGGAGAGAGGGAGAGAAAGAGATGGAGAGAGATGGAGAGAGAGTAAAGGGGAGGGATGGGAGGGAGAGAGAGAAAGAGGAGAGAGAGAAAGAGGAGAGAGAGAAAGAGGGGAGAGCAAGGGTGATGAGAGGATGACAGAAGTGATGAGGGAGAGTAGGGTGGAAGGAGGGGAGAAAGAGAGAGTGAAAGAGAGAGAAAGAGAGAGGGAAAGCGAGAGGGAAAGAGAGATTGAAAGAGAGACAGAGAGACAGAGAGAGAAAGAGATGGAGAGAGATGGAGAGAGAGTAAAGGGGAGGGATGGGAGGGAGAGAGAGAAAGAGGGGAGAGCAAGGGTGATGAGAGGATGACAGAAGTGATGAGGGAGAGTAGGGAGGAAGGAGGGGAGAAAGAGAGAGTGAAAGAGAGAGAAAGAGAGAGGGAAAGCGAGAGGGAAAGAGAGATTGAAAGAGAGACAGAGAGACAGAGAGAGAAAGAGATGGAGAGAGATGGAGAGAGAGTAAAGGGGAGGGATGGGAGGGAGAGAGAGAAAGAGGGGAGAGCAAGGGTGATGAGAGGATGACAGAAGTGATGAGGGAGAGTAGGGTGGAAGGAGGGGAGAAAGAGAGAGTGAAAGAGAGAGAAAGAGAGAGGGAAAGAGAGAGGGAAAGAGAGAGGGAAAGAGAGATTGAAAGAGAGACAGAGAGAGAAAGAGAGACAGAGAGAGAAAGAGAGGGGGAGAAAGAGAGAGGGAGAGTTAGAGAGAGAAAAATAAATAGAGAGGAAAGGAGAGGGAGGGGAACGAAAATAGAGAAGCAAGATAGGAAGGAGAGGGAGAGAGGTAGAAAGAGAAACAGAGAGAGAGAGAAAGAAAAAGGGGTGAAAAAAGAGTAAAAGTGAGAGGAGAGGAGGGGAAAAGGAATGAGGCGGCAATAGGTCAGAGACAAAGGGGGAGAGGATGAGAAAGCCAGGGAGGAGAGTGGGGGAGAGAAGGGGAGATGGGCAAAAAAAGAGGGTAGAATGGAGAGCAAGAAAAAGAAAGAAAATGAGAGAAATATATTTATAAAAACCTGACACAGTACTTTAACTTGTATGTGCACTCAGGTACATTGACAATAACACATGTAATAATCCAACATGCAGTGTACGTCTATATATCTCAATTCACACAAGAAACATGAATTGAATGTGCAGTACATGTTATTCTCAAACATGAAATACGCCTAGTGCTTGAGTCAAATCAAACATTAAATATGCCTACAATGTAGGAGCAAAGTCCAACAAAGAAGTACACATGTCTTCAAAATGGCAGTTTCCCCTAAGCTTAAAGAAAAAGTTGAGTTCTTGTCATGCAATTGCATTGTGAAAGAAACAGTGAGGAATCGATCAGAAAAGGTTGATCATCTATTGGTGTGTACTGCAAGGTTCTGGAATCATCAAAATGATAAGAAATTTGGCCCAGTCTTGGTAAAGTTACAAGCACTGTACACATAAAGATGTATACGGGGCTACACAGACATATGGCATAGGAGTTATCCAGCTTATAAAACAAAAACACCCTCCCCCCTCCAAGAAAAGGAGGTAGGAAACAAATTGAGATACGTAGTTGTCAAGCATAACACAACATACCGGTAACCATTAACTGTATCCTACATGTAAATGTGAGCAAATGTGATGAATGTGATTTTCATCGAGCTTCTTCCTTTTTCTCTTTTTTTTTTTTGGGGGGGGGGGTGTCTATAAACAACTCAACCTTAAATTCACTATACATACAGGTACGTACATGTAATAAACAAAAAAATGTTTTTAGAGCAATTATTTTTTTAACAGGATTCGATCCTCAACCGGAACTCAACCTTTGAGTTCACCTGCTCATAATGCTCTACATAGCACGCCTGATTGGATCATGTTTCTTTGTATGATTAGGGCGAAGTGGAAACAATGAATGAACAATTGGTGACAGTTGGTAGTCTGTAGGTTCAGACCCTTGTAAGTCATAGTGCATGACAGAGAGTCTGAACTATATGAGTTAAGAGACTATGCAGACTGTACGCTCTACTGCATACCATGGCATAGGCTCTGTACTGTAGCCACTTTTGACACAGTACGAGTCCGAGGGAGTTAGGCTCAGCCAAAGGCTTTATGGATTTGTGTTCAAAATCCTTGCATGTTCAAATGTCAAATTAGAGTCTCTGCCGGCAGACTAGGCAGTTGGCAAGAACCTGAACCATTCCTGTCTCGAAACACAGACAGGATGTGTCAACAGTGCAGTCCCAGACAATGGTCTCTGTGTAGTGTCTTTCATTTTGCGAACATTGACACAATCAGGAGAATGACACGTATATTTTCCATTAGTCGTTACAGGTACACGTACAGTCAATCCTGCAGCGACCGCCCAAGGGAAACACAAAAAGTGGTCTTTGTAGACAGGTTCCTTTAGTAATTGTAGATGTATCAATGAGAAAAACTATTTTCAAGGGAAACAAAACATGTGCTTGTTGTGACAAGTGGTCTAAAGCCTCGTTCACAAATGCCATTACGAATGGCTACGAATGCTGTGCGAACGACTTTCAGACAATGGAAAACAGGGAGATATTCGTACAAAATTATCATTCGTACAAAACTTTGTGACCGTAGCATTAGGTGGTCACTAAAGCAGGTTTGACTGTATGCATTATTAAGTATACAGCCACCATATTTAAATGCATGAAACTCCCGGAGAGCTGTTGTAATTGTTAAGAGTTTTATATGCAAAATAATGGAATCAAAACATAGACTTCTTGCAATTTGGGAATGTTTCTTCCTGTGACAAGAGCAATCATTCATAAGCAGAAGTTCCAGAATTATGTACACTACATTTAGTCATTTACTTTGATGTACCTGTATACACTACAGTATACCTTTATGGTAAGCATCAATGTTGCGGTAACTTACTAGAAGATCTACCTTTTTCTTCAAGGGGGAAGGGAGAAGGGGGGGGGGGGAGGGGTAGAATGCATAGTTTTCTGTTTTCTATCACAATAAAGTCCACTTCCTCTTACCGATAGTGCACAATACAAACACATACATGTACATGTACATGCCAAAATTAAGTTAATAGAGCAAATTTCCAGGATGTTACCATAATACCATGTAAGCTATACTATACAGGTACATTTGGACAAATTTGAATTTAGCCCTACAGTCTCTGTGTGCCATATGAATACAATGAAAAGGTCGAATTGTAGTCATATACTCTACCGATGCCCAAATCTCTCATCCAAATTTGTCCACAACTTTCAATACCGTAATTAACGGTGTATTACTGAACCGCACCTTTTTGCCGCCGAAAAAAATTCAAAGTCGGGGGTGCGGCCTATACACGGCTTTTAAGTTTCGATTTATGTCCCTCCTCCTGGCGCTATGCCTGGCAATGTCTCCCAGCTCGGTAATCGGTGTGTTGACTCACCACTCGGAAACTAGAACAAAACTAAAATTTGTCTGTCATCTTGGTTTGAAAGTAATCTTTCTGATATAGATCTCAATATTTAGTTTATAATAATAATTCTGCCAATTTTTCTTCTATTACATGGTGTACCACAAGGTTATATCCTAGGTCCCCTTCTGTTTTTTAATTTACATTAACGATCTTACATACAAAAAAAAAAAAATCTCGGCAAAAATTATTATTATTTTTTTTTTTAAGGGCGAAAAAAGAGGGGTGCGGTTAATACAACGTTAATTACGGTACTGTACCACAAATTGCCAATTTAACAATACAGTGTGCAGTAAAAATACCAGGTTCATGTAGAACAGTGAAACCTGTATATAAGGACCGCTCAAGGGAGACAAGGATCGCGGCCTTCATAGGCAGGTGGACTTTTTGTTTAGGTGGTAGCTATAAAGTAGGTTTCATTGTGATTGTAGCCATCATTATTTATATAAGATTAAAATATACAGTAGGCTTACGGTTGCACCATGTGAGAGAGAGGGGAGAGGATTGGGGAGTCCTGAAAAGGACCGTCGTAATCTTTCTTTCTTGAAAGATTGAAATATAGTAAAAAAAACTGAATAATGATGTTATACTTACTCTTCGACCTCTAAGGAGTTGACAGGTGCGACATAGTTGCATGGGATGTAACCCTGGACATTAGTTCTGGTTGAGGATGCTACCCACCAATCACCACTACGGAGAGAGAGAGAGAGAGAGAGAGATAATAATAATAATTATAGGCATTTCTATAGCGCGTCTATCTAGAAATTCTATTCTGAGGCGCATTATTACCCCGGCTTTACTCTAGCTGCCATTACCGCGGTCCAGAATTTCAAGGAATAAATTCCTGCCAGGTACCCATTTACCTCACTTGGGTGGAGTGTGGCAAATGGAGAGAGATGGAGAGAGAGAGAGAGAGAGAGAGAGAGAGAGAGAGAGTGAGCGGAAGTGAATGGGGGGGGGGAGGGAAGGGGGAAGATAAAGACAGAGAGAGAGAGAGAGAGGGAGAGAAAGAGGGAAGGAGGGAGGGAAAACGGGAGGGGAGGGGAGAGGGAGAGAAAGAGAATGGGCAAGGGAGATGGAGGGAGGGAAGGGAAAGATGGGAGGGGGGGGAGAGAGAATGGGCAAGGGAGATGAAGAGATGGAGGGAAGGTAGGGAACGATGGGAGGGGAAAGGGAGGGAGAGAGAAGGATGGAAGGAAGGAAGGAAGGAGAGAGAGAGAGAGAGAGAGAGAGGGAGAGCAGGAGAGAGACAAAGATGTAGTGAGAATGTCCTATTTGGATTACACTCAACACATATCATAATCAGAAGTGTACATGCTTTGCATGGTAGCCAAAGACCTGCTTGATGATTACAAAGCACCTTTTCAAAAATGAAAGTATTTAAAATCAATTAATCAAATTAATGGACATAAAACTACTTTATCAAAACACATGAAGACAGATACTCTAAACATTTGGTCATTTAATATCAATGCTAGACAATTCATCCAGTATTAATTACTATGTACATACGGCTGTAAATGTCTAATAGATTATACAAATGCTCCATTAATTTTATGGAAAAAAGGGAACAAGTATACATCATGCACATACAGTGTACATGTACATGTAGATCAATAATCTAGAAGATAATTCATAACCCATAATCTCAATGATAGTGCTTTCACTTTCTTTGGATACCAAACGTGATCTACATTGTATAATCATGGTCATTTTAATACAGTCCTTTTCACATCTGTGAAGGTTAGGATACAATTTCTTTATTTGGCAAGGATATTTGAATATAGGCAGAGTGTATTCACTGGGAAAGTTATATGTGATGATAAACTGTATAACATACCACTTGAAATATGGATACCGGTACTTAATGATTTTGCATCCTTCTTTAAAAAATATAAATATTATTTCTCAACGTTAGCTTCTTGAGTCTGGCAATTCATAAGCAAATTTTTTTTCTTCAATTTCTTGTTCTTTTGTTGCAATCATGCTAATTCAAACAGATTTTTAACCCTAGTTTTCATCAATTATATTCAGTTCATGGATTCACATTCAACAGTACTACAGATATTTATTCAAAATTGTACAAGGAACAAAATATATAATATTCTGAATCAGAAAAAAGTGATATCTAAATTCAAACAGCTAGGCTAATTTTCAAATACTAATAAGAAGGAATAATAAAGAACTGAATATACAGGCGAAGGCCATTGTTTAGAAGAATCAATACCGGCAAATTATCCATAAGTAAAATGAGGACTTCCATACTACATGTATATTAGTAGTTAGCCATGATCATTCAACTTTCAATATGAAAGTGAAATTTCTCCGAGTGAGTTGGGCTCTTGAAACTCTATCAGATATTTACATGATTTCAGCATGCTTAAACACTGTAGATTATGTGTGTACAGTACATATAAGTTACAATATTGAAAGTGTGTTTCATTTCATGTTATAAACATATTTCAATGGGCTTAACGGTGCATTAAAGATGACGATTAAAACGATGACACGTTTTGTTTCAGGTGTATGCTTGTTCAAATATCTTCATGAAAAGGTGTACATTACAAGAGTAATTAAAATTGTCAATCATTATAATTGTATCCAATTACTTCTGGTGATACATTATACATGTAAATGTAAACAGATTATCTATTAAAATGTTTTACTGGTGAAAAACACCTACATGTACAATTGTGCTAATGAAATGAATGTTTATTTTTCATTACTTTCATTTGTCAGTTTTGGTTCCTTTTAAATGTAACTTTGGTATTAATGTACAAGTGAATGTGAATTGTTATTGTTTTGTGCTCTTGGTCACAATGCAGGCAGTTATGTGTGCTTTAAAAATCTATAATCATGATCACTATTGTTATTATCAAGACTGCAAAGACCATTCTTGGAGAAAGTGAAAGAAAAAACTCAAACTTACGACTGGTCGAATACTTTGAGCACTTCTCCTTTCTCGAAAGACAAGTCGCCATCGTTCCTTCCCTGGAATGCATACAGTGCGATGTAACTCATTTCTGGGGGCCTCCATGGAACAGCTGGAATGGGAAAAGAGATCATAGAATTCATGCAAATCATTATGCATTCATCTAGAAGCGCTCGTCTTCACCCGGGTGAAAAAAGCACTGTTGTTCTTTCCTTGCAAAGCATACAGTCCAATGTAACTCAGCTCTCAGACTCAGACTTCATGTGACAAATCCTAACCTAAAAAATCTACTTGGAAAAGAAGAAAACTGCTCAATCATTTTAGCCTTTCAAAGGTACTGGAAGATATCAAGAATTATAAAGTGTATTATAGCATTGTGTTGTTATCATTCTTGTGCTTTTCAGGATTTTTTTTATTTTTCAAAAAAGTAACAGAGTGGCGGAGGAGATGATGGACATACGAAAGCCTGATTAAAGGATGGCAGCCGATTATTAAATGTGCATAGTATTAAACATAAGACACATTATTTATCATTAACCCTATAAATTTACACTGAAACTTCATGATATTAATTCCAACCAGCTCTAACAATAAACAACTAAAAAATAATGAGTAACAATCACATTAACCCCCCCATAATCTTCAATCTTGCACTTAGCCAATAACAAATGCCAAGATAAATCTTTATCTCACACACTGGCAAGTATCAGAATCATAGAAACGTAGAGCAGCAAAAGTGAGAGCAAGACGCCCTCACACACAGCCTGGCGGAAATCATCGAAATCGATGGATAGCGCCAACAAACCCAACAACAACCAACCATCTGGCTGGGATGGGGAAAAGAAACATTTCATCTAGAAGAGTCTATTCAGAGCAGTGAGCGTTTTAGCTCTGGTTTAAAAAAAAAAAAAAAAAAGCAACATAAATATCACTGTGAGAAAACCACACTTATTCAGTGCGTCACAGAAAAAACGAAACCAAGAATTATCAATGAATAACAAAATTATGTTTGTTATTAAAGTTATGCTTGCATTTCCATAATTTGATTAAACGAATTTGTTTTCACTGGCTGCCTGCCGTAGCAACAAACAGAATTGACAAAAGACTTAACTCTGTTTCGTTGACGATCAGCCCTGCATCAAGTCTTTTGTCTTCTTCAAATGAAACAGGAGGATCTAAGCTTTACAAATATGTGTCATTTATTAATTTTAATTGTGATTAAGTTATGATCAAACAATAATTCTCGGTTTCATTTTTTCTGGGACGCACTGTACAACAACGAATCCCAAAAGAGCTACCCGGACGGAAAGTTATATGAGAAGAATCCTAAAAAATGACTTTCTTATAGTGAAAGACGGAATGACCATCCTAATATCAAGTTTGTAAATTTAGAGAAACATATCAGTGAATGTATTTACATGTAAGTAAAGATCTGATAAAGGATAAGAAAGTTATGAAGGTTCAAAATTTGAACTATCAATCAAGCATTCAAATGTTACAATTGTGAGTTAGTGCATCTCTCAATTTATTTTCTACTTATTTTCATATACATGTATTTCAATTTTTGCTCCGATGAAATCATTCACCATACTCGCACCCTAAATGTTTTAATGGCAAAAGTTTTTAATCTATCCTATCTGACCCGACCATATCCGATGAAAATATTTCTTTATATCAATGGAAAGCTGAAACTTTTCAATACAAAAAAAATATAGTGCTGCTCTGAACATGTAAGGCAATCGTTAATTAATCAAACAGGAACCTTTAGTGTAATGTAAACACTCAATTCTCTTTGAAGAGCAAATTTATGTAAACATTTATTTTCTATCAAAACATTTTTAAGTAGCTACTTGAAAAGGTACATTACATGTATGTGTAAAGCAAGATGTGGATTATATATTTACAGCTATTTCATATTTGTTAACAAAATCTTAAAGGGGGAGGTCGTAATTAAAAGTAGAAAATGAAAGAAACAGATCAGTGAAAGGTTTCAGGAAAATCTGATAAAAATAAGAAAGTTATGAATTTTTAATGCAAATTGGCAACTTAATATTTAGGGCGGACTTCCTTTTCAGGGAAAAGTATGATACCAGTCTTCTTTTTCGGTGTGACATCTGATAAACTTACAACCATAGTGTACATGTACATTATACTCTGTAATTATTTGCAAAGCCGTTGGGCCATTGATAAATGAGTTTTGTTTGAGCATGGTTTGAGCAGGACTTTGGCGTTTGCATAGTACTGTATCTTGTTTGTTTCCTTCATTTTCAGATGAAAGGTTTGGAAATCAGGATGTAATCTACTTCTTTTTAAATCTTTTGTTGTTGTTGTTCCTGTTAAGGTGATCTCTGTTTAACAAGCTGTGCTTTTTTGCACACCACCTATTTTCCACATTTTTAATGTCTTTATAACTTTCTTCTTAATTGTTCATGAATTCATTCTTGTTGACGATGAACTTGTTGTTACTGTTCATGAATGTATTGTTTTCATGCAAGTGGAGATAAATAAATAAATCATGAATCTTGAATCTTCATGTAGTGACAGACAGATAGGCAGACCATTGACAGGGCATAGTTTCCACAATGGGCCTACCTCATCAGCTCATGTTTGCCAAATAACCCGCTGTTTCTGATCCGGGAAATTGGTCAGATTACAAAATAGCGGGCTATCTGCTCTGGAAATCTTCCCAAGATATCTTGGGCTAGTTTGCAAAATAGCCTGCTATTTGTGGTCAGTCTTCACCAGCCCGGAGACTCGCACTATGCGCGATTACTGAGCAAATTTCTCGAGTTTCAAGCCGATGAAGACGCCATAAAATTGTAACTTAGGGCTAATTTCCTGAATCACAAAATAGCAGGCTATTTGGCCAATTCGGGCTGATGAGGACACCCCTAATAAAGGGCATGAAAATGTGACATGGACTCTGACTTGTAAAATATAGGTATTAAACATTTAATTGTTTCCTTGTACAAAGTCCACATATATGGCTCGTAGTGTGACATAGTTTTTGGGGGGTCAGGTGCTTAAATCCCTCCATAATCCAACCTTATTTGGGAATGTTTTTATGTGTGGAGAGTATGACTTTGAGAAATGAGAACTTAAAGCCACACTGTACTACTTTTAGCTACTTGCTCCATCTATAAATAGAAAACTTCTCCAATTGGTGCCTGTTTGTCCCCCATGATCTTCTTTTTTTTATGTTAATTGAGAGCTGCGTTAGTGAGATAGCCACCTGAACTGTAGTACAGCCGGCCTTTAATAAATGAAATCAATTCTTTGTAGCAGTTCATCTCTGTGGGATCAAATTGGAAATTTATCCATACTTTTATGGTAAATGTATGTACCAAGTGCACATAATTTCAAGTGATTCAACCACTTAAGACTTATTTCATGGAAATCTGTACGCCCATTTTGTGCACACAACAATACTACATACATTAAACATTGCACAAGAATTGGGCCTTCCCCTTTTATTCCCAATCTTTTTTATCTGTTTATTTTTGTTCTTTCTGGGTCTACACTTGATCATTGACACAAAATTGTCAATTGCTCTTGATAGGACCAAGTGTCTCTTCCTGTATTTTTTTTAAATTTATTTATTTATTTTATTATTATTATTATTATTTTATTTTTTTTTTATTTTTTTTTTTGGGGGGGGGGGGGCAATCTTTTTCTATTTCAAATTCTTGAATACTACATTTAGTACACGTATGTAAGAGCCTTTTCATAAGAACATCAACAGCTATTCTGATAGTCTCTGTCATTAGTTAATATTTGTCATTTAGAATACATAAATTGTAAATGTACATTTCCTTATTTTGGTTCAATACAGGGCTCCTCACTAAGTTGGGGGAGGGGGGAGTGTCTCACCAACTAAAATTGCTTTTGATTAAATATAAAATAAAAATAATGTATTTTTTAAATATTTTTTTAAAAAGAATATGAAGGGTTAATTAAACGGCCCCCCTCCTTGGACTTACATTACAGGGCAGGTCCAAGCTATTTGCTTTGTGACGTACGGGACATTCAGAGACTTTAAACAAGAAATAACAATGGATGACATTATTTATATGGATATCTTTTGGTATGAGTCTGTGGCTATTATGGCCTAGTTCATTTGTGGAAAGTTTTAGTTCTGACCAATTCATAAATTAATTTTTAATGTAATTAATGTGCTGCGTGACGTACGGGACCAGAGAATTTCTGACTTTTTCAAAAATAAGTTCATCCTAAAAGTTCTCTGAATTTATTAAGTTATGAGATTTATGGTAATGATATCTTAATTCATTATGGAATCAAGCATTAATCACAACTATTACCATATTTTTCTGACCTTTCGTTGTTATGTAATATACCAAAACATAAATGTGTGTATGTGACGTACGGGACACGTGACGTACGGGACAACTTTTTCCCTATGGGAAAATGCATTGAAATGAAGAATTTTCTTTAAAATTTGTTAAATGTGAACAATTTTAACTTAAATCAGTGACAATTAGAGTGTTATAGAACCCAATTAGATCCTCTGACCATCACTTAATATCCTCTGTGTTAATTTATGGGGTAAATCAATACAAATATTACTTTAACAAAGAAAACAAATTGAATTAATATATTCATACACACTATATTACCATTTTTATTCCATTTACCCATCTATCATGTGCAGTCATGCTTCTTTTCTCATTTCTTTTATCCATTCCATTCAACATTGCAAAATGTTTTTAAATAATAATTAATGAAGAAGATGAACTTGAACTTTTATCTAAACTTGTTTGAAACACAGGGGCACACTCCGCACATCATATTTTGTCAAAGAACATTTCTTATGCTCTAAGTGTTTGTGAACAAAGATAGGCCCTACATTAAAAATATGAAGTCTTTTCTTCATAGCTTGTTTGAATTACTTGATAGTAATATCATAGAATTTTGAATGAATTCAAAGATAATGCTGAACATATTTTTTTTTTAAAATCCTTTTATCACAGATTAGAACATGTATATGTTGCTGTCATATATTCAAGAATTTTGATGAACATTATTAATGTAGCCTACATGTTTGTGAAAGATGGATACAAAAATATAAATCTTGAATGTATTTTGTATTGATTAAAGACATCTTATTAACACCACCAGATATAAGAAATTAAAACCCTAAAGGTTTGTGTGACCTTTTCCACAATTCAAAAGATTAAAGCAAAATCAACAAAAATGAATGGGTGTAAAAGTGATAAAAATCTCAAGTGGGTGAGAGTGTGAAATACTCAAAAAGGCTATCCTTAAAAGTTATGATTTAGTTTTTAGGAGATCAAAATTCCCAAGCTGGCTCCATAACATGTACAGTGTATGCCGTAATCCTTTACCATCATATACACATGGAGAGCTTGATAGCTTACATGTGCTAAAATTCTTACCTGCAGCATCTATGAGTTGTAAAAGCCAGCTTTTGGTGCATCTACTACCTTATAATTTCATTAGACTCATTCCAGGAATTAGTATCAGGGTTCTTGTTAATTTTTCTGATAGCAGGCTATTTATGATTTACAGGAGGCTACTAAAATTGCAAAAGAAAAATCTGTGTGCGCGTAGCGCACATCACCATGTGCGCGAAGCGGACATCACGAGCGCGAAGTCCCTTGCGGCCGGGGTCCAGGGCCCGCCCAAGGGCCCTGGAAGCTTTAGGGTTTTAGATGCTCTCTGGTGCTATCTTAGCCTTATTTTTGAAGATATGACCACACTGTATGAGCCATAGTTTAATGATAAAGATCATGAATATTTTGGCTGAATAACTTACTTTTCATATATGATATACAATATGAAATGAAAATGCTCCATTATTGTTTCTGATAAATCAATCATATTTGTGATGAATCTACAATTTTGAATTACATGATAATGATACAAGGTAGTCCTGGGCAAAAACGGTTAACTGACGTTTACAGGACCTTGTCAGTGAAGAAAATCGTTTGCGATAAAAAATTAAAAAAATTGGAACACACATAAAAAAAATATGACAAAATTGGATTGGTAAATGGTTTGCAGGTATGTGACAGCTGTCACAGGGGTCTGGGGGTGTTACGCCCCCAGCAGGGTCCAGGTGCAGTGCCTCAGTCTGGAGGGGAGTCTCCCCTGAAGGCAAGCCCCTAGCATTTCAAGATCTCCCATTCAGATTCTAGAGACCTTAGAAGGAAAAATCTTGTCAATTCAATCAGAATGTATTAAACTTTTCTCGCATATTGAAATGTAATGTGACACATGTTTAATATTCATGTACCTGAGGCTGAAACTTTTTGCAATAATTACATAGTGAATGATCATTCCATTTCTGAATCTGAGGACTGGCTAAGAAGATCCTCATCCAGATCTAGGATGTCAAGGGTGGACTTCACCTCCTGGTCTTCAGCTTCATCTTGCCCACTGGCACCTTCTTCACTTTGCCTGGTGACTGTCGTCGGCTTGTCATCATTCTGAGCTGCAGCACTGTGGGTTTCAACTTCTAGTCCATCAGTCTCTGTCGGCTACGATTTTTTTTTTTTTTTTTTTTTTTTTTTTTTTTTATGGTGCCGACAGCCGGCTACGATTGCCGTTACAGCCGGAAAAAATAGCCGGTTGCCGGCTATTAACAAGAACCCTGAGTATACTATTACGATTTACATATTTAGCATCCTGCCAATGTTGTGGACATCAACTGGCAAAATACCAAAGTTGATAATACCAGGGGTCTGGCTTGAAGACTAATTACAATAAATTCAGTACAAAGTTACAAACAAGTAAATTCCTAGAAGGGACCCAGTTGGAATGTTCATATATCCCTGTACATGTATTCTCCTTTTGGTCATTTTTCCTTTTTCACATCTTGCATTGGTTTTATATGGGGTTGTCCCGTACGTCACACACTTGTCCCGTACGTCACATTTCTTAATTTGATTATGTAATTAACACAGAATTTTTGTAATTTTTGTTAAACCTATTTTTTGTTAGGTATTCATCTAAATTAGAACTTCCTAGAATATCTTTAAAAAAAAAAAATATTTTCATAATTAAAATTAAACAAATTATGATCAAATTGTGACGTACGGGACATCACACTTTGGAACCTACCTCATTTGCATAATTAATTAATTTTGAAAGTTTTTATATTTTTTTCCTATTTTCTAGCATGATGGTCTACAATTCCTAAGATATTTAATTTTAAACAAATAATTCAAACGAGATACAAAAATAAAAATGTAATGTCCTGTACGTCACGCTAATTAATAAAAATCGAAGTTCGTGACCTTGGCACTCTTCATATTTTTATATATATTTTTTTTTTTATCAGATTCATAAAATTCATAGTTTCAGCTTTAAAATGAGGTATAGTTTGTTAAATATATATAAAGATGAAATTTGACCCCCAGCTAGAGGGGACAATAGCTTGGACCTGCCCAACAATGTAGATTTTGGGCACCCATGTGTCCTGGGTGCCTGGACTTTACTGTCCAACCCTGCTCCAATGACACAAGACCCCATCCTAATCCTAACCCCAACACTGGCATACAACTCCAGTGGAAAGTAGGACCAAATAACAGCCTGGGCAGGGTTTCATGAAATCGTCATCAGTACAAGTCCACCGACATCTCATCGAAATGAGTGTTAAACTTAATACACATATTTCAATGGGATGTTGGCGAACTTGTACTTATGACGGTTTCATGAAACGATGCCCTGTTCCTCAGACCATGGACCTACAAAGGCTCAGACTAAAGGAAATTTATCCGAAGCTCATATTTATGGAAGTCTTATAAAGAATTATTGCCTAGCGAAAGGAGCGAACAGACTAGAAAACAAAATTATAATAATAATAATATTGAATATTTAGGAACGCTAAAAACAATAAGTTTCATAGTGCTTACTAATACAAATATATGAAAAGAGGACAAAAATGTACAGTACAAGAAGTATATCACATAGAGAATTGGGGAAAAAGGTGAGTTTTGAGGGATCTTTTGAAGGTGGCAAGACAGGTAATTTCCCTTATACATGTACAAAGATAGCCTACATACATATAACCAACCCTCAAATCACAATATCATTTTAACAAATATTTAAAAAAACATACATATATATACAGTGAACATTCATATTATATCGTATATTTGGAGCCAAGAGCGCAGAGTTGTGCACTGAAACTTACGAGGAGGCTGATCAGGTTTATGAGCCGGCTGAAAGTTTGAAGTTATATGTGGTTTAGGCTGTGTTGGGTTGGACGAGTTCGAGTCAGTCGATCCTCCTAACCGGAACAATTTTCTTAAGGCATTTCCCATTTTGACAGTTTTTACTTGGTGTCCGATAGAATGACAACAGTCACGTCGTCGATCGGTCTACTAAGCTTCAGATTTCCTCTCTGAGCTGATAAATTGAGTCATCTATGCTCGATTAAAGTTTCCCCTTTCCGAGGTCAAAGGTCATCTCTTCATCAATAGTACATGTACAGGCTGCTACATGGTTACATGTAAACAAGAGAAAAATGTAGATGTAGCACCCTGCAGAGTGCAGATCACTGGAACATTAGAGGCTGGCTTTCAGTCGAACTGCTATGTTGGGCAGACCTGTTAGGATGAGATAATAAACAAATTAAAAATCACAGAATTTTTTTTTTTAATTTCATTTGGCATGTTTTAAAGTTTTTATTTTTTAGTTTGTTTAGTTTTTTTTTTTAATTAATTCATTAACAAGTGCTCACCATGGAGATAAGATAGAATGAAGTTTTCAAGGCTGAGGCTTTTGCACTTTTTAGAGAATTTTTATTTGCTGTTTGCCCAAGTTCATTCACCCCTTTCTGTTTCATCATGTACTGGTAAACATTTCTTGGATACACAACACATAAATGTATGAAATTTATACGCTTTACTTTTTATGGCCTTGAAAAAACTGAAGTAGAAACAATTATGTCCTGGTTGTGTACTTTTCCAAAAGCATACAAAATCTTTAATGCACATTGAACATCAAAGGCAGTATTTAATAATTTGCCATGTGTACTTTTCCAAAAGCATACAAATGTAATGCACATTGAACATCAAAGGCAGTATTTAATAATTTGCCATGTGTACTTTTACAAAAGCATACAAATGTAATGCACATTGAACATCAAAGGAAGTATTTAATATTTGCCATGGAAGTGAAAGCATAAATTTACATAACATGCGAATTGCCCGTCCACACAGACCTTCATGTAGTATACATCTAGATACTACAGGTAGAGTACAAAGTACACTGTAGATGCATCTGTTTCTGAGATTACTTTCGATTTTGATTTTCAAATGAACTAGTACTTTTAGATGAAAATGAAAGCTGGAATAGTCTATTGGTCTAAATAAAAATATGACTAAAAATGTTGGAAAGATTCCAATAAAATATATTTATCAGTACTTGAAGGGAAAGGTATAATGTTTTGAAAGATATTTAACTCACTTGGAGCTTGTATAATATATCTTACTTTAATTAATAGCCTCTAAATTTTTGTAATATCTTGTATCAATTTAGAACCCTAAATTAGGCCTATACACATGTGTAAGATAAATTGCAATCTAAAAAATTCACATGTTCATGATATGTACTGTAATTGTATACATGTGGTGTCCTACATACATGTATCAGGCGCAGTACATGTTCATAGCCAACACACTATAATTCAAGGCCATCATTAACATGTTAATCTAATAAACTGAACTAAAAAGGGGAAAACTGAACAATTGTTGGCCAAGTGGCTTCACTTTAATGATTCATTATCTCTTCCTTTTCCTATATCAAGTTTGGGCAAGTTAAATGTTTGGAAAAGGATACGCCAAAGAGGAAATGTAACCACACTAAACGTAATCAGAACTCCGGAAATGACAGATTCTCCCTTATAATAACCTTTGAGCATTGTATTTCATGCTGTATTTTTTTTATAGTTTATTATATACGTGTCATAGTACACAGTACACATTTAGCTTTAATCTGCATTTTAGGTCACTGTCACAGTATAGAGGTTCTGAAAATACACTGGGACTGCACTGGTATTTTCTTTTAGATGCATGTACATGTACATGTAGATTAGATTTTCCACAGCACTGTATTGAACCGGGCACCTCAAAGAAGGTAGCTAGTACTCAAAACTGAATGTTTTCTATTTATTTGTTTATTTGTTCATGGTATAACACAAAATATGATTAGTAGCCAATTACTGAACTGTTCACATTTAACAAGCAAGTTTTAAATTACAACTGTATATGAAATACAATTACTAAAAATGGTAAGAATATTTCAAAAGGCAGATGATGGGCTTTTGATAGAAAAATTGTGTCTATCGTTCCCACCCTTCTATCGAGATCGTCCTCATCTTCCCTCTCTCTCTTTCCATCCATCCATCCATATGATACCTCCCTCCGTCCGTCCGTCCCTCCCTCCCTCCATCCGTCCCACTCTCCCTCCCTCCCTCCCACTCTCCCACCCTCCCTCCCCCCCTCCCTCCCTCTGTCTGTCCGTCCGTCCCTCCCTCCCTTCCTCTGTTCGTCCGTCCCTCCCTCTCTCCCATCCTCTGTCCGTCCCTCCCTCCCTCCCTCCTTCCCTCCGTCCCTCCCTCCATCCCTCCCTCCGTCCCTCCCTCCGTCCGTCCGTCCCTCTCTACCACTCTCCCTCCCTCTCTTCCTCCACACCCTCCCTCCCTCTGTCCGTCCGTCCCTCCCTCCCTTCCTCTGTTCGTCCGTCCCTCCCTCTCTCCCATCCTCTGTCCGTCCCTCCCTCCCTCCCTCCTTCCCTCCGTCCCTCCCTCCATCCCTCCCTCCGTCCCTCCGTCCCTCCCTCCCTCCCTCCTTCCCTCCGTCCCTCCCCTCCATCCCTCCCTCCGTCCCTCCGTCCCTCCCTCCGTCCGTCCGTCCCTCTCTACCACTCTCCCTCCCTCTCTTCCTCCACACCCTCCCTCCCTCCGTCCGTCCGTCCCTCTCTACCACTCTCCCTCCCTCTCTTCCTCCACACCCTCCCTCCCTCCCTCCGTCCGTCCCTCTCTTCCTCCACACACTCTGTCCCTCTTGGAGATTCTGTCTGCAAGCAAAGTTTTTGATGAATATAATTTGTTAACAAAAAGTCCATGCACTTACTGTACATGTAGTCATGTACGTGTACCTGCATGTATCTTATGGCTAATTAACAATTTATACACTGTATGTTTAGACATTATTTGCTCCAGTGGGATTAATTACAACTTGGCAATTATCATTATTACCTAATTAATGGATTTAGTGGGTAATTACGGTCAATTCATTATGAAAACTAATGATCACTACATTTACTCCCATTACAGCATTTTGAAAGTTTTGATTGGCAGTAAAATGACAATTGACAAGTGCAGGGTGAAGTGAATTAAGCTATCGAAATTAAAAAGGAAGTTATAATGGAACATTATGTGTCATTGTTGTTCTTCATGTGCCAAATCAATGTGTTTCTGGACAGCTTTAATTTTGTTAAGGGTCTGCCCGTCTCGTCATTCATGTGCCAGATATGCTGTTTCTGCATTGAATAGATGAGGAAACTATTTCTAATACCTTAGGAGCAAACAAATTATTTTTTATTGTCCTTCACTCTCTCTCTCTCTCTTCCACTCTTATAAAAACCAAAACATTTCCTACATCTGCAGTATTGTTACCCCCCCCCCCCCTTCCTCCTCTTCCTTCTACTTCTCCTTCTTCCTTGGTGTGGTCTCTGTTTCTTTGCAACCTTGACGATTCTTCTTCCTCAATCTCCTTCTCCATTCTCTATCTTCTTGTCTCTTCTCTTTTCCTTTCCTTCATCCTA